>CM053326.1:40571882-40874382 GCA_028583605.1 Dastarcus helophoroides | reverse complement strand
TTCCGTTCCGTAATGTAATGGCTAATTGCAGGCCAAGGTGACGGGATAGTTTTTGTTTTTTGGTTGTGACGCGGCACGTGCTGCCGTAATGGACGCATTTCCGCTGCCTACACGACTTTTCTGGCTCGAATTCTTGTTTCTTTTTCGTCGGCCGATGATATTATCTTAAGTTTTATTCAACCACACCTACCCATTTTTTTGTACCACGTCGCCTATTAATGTCTCGCGACTGCCAAATAAAGGTAACAATACATCAAAAATATGTAAATAGGTACGCCAAATCCTCTGACTTTGGGAGGTCGATTATATATTCTTTTTTAGCACAGCAACGTTTTATTTGACCCTCTCATTAGAGTATTACACAATTCCAAAAATGAAACACATTCCGCGTGGTTTGGAAAAATTAGTTCCAGTTGGAGAAATTGTGAGTCTGGATTCCCTATTTCGTATGTGTTCAAAGTTTAGGAAGTTAATAAAAAAAAATGTTAAATTTTCAAGGAAACTCATCTAGTGCTCCAAAGTCATAGGAGAATCCATCTGGAACTCTATCCCAAGACTATACATTAACAACACAACGCGTTGGGAAACATGCATCTTAAATTGGGAAGTCCCAACTCATTTAGAACCTATCCGAGCATCTTCCAGGAAGATACTCGTAGAAGAGAGACAAATCACCAACCATCCACCTATATTCCAGTGTCTGTAGAGACTGAAAGTCTAGATATATTGAATGGAATTCGAAAGACCCAATACGTGTTTAGGGTAGAGATTGAGCTTTTCTTTAGCTCGAAACAGAAACCCCACCTTCCGACATTCAAATTTGACACATCATTCCAAGAAAATTCTATACCTGCATTTACTCCTCCTATGGGCAAGGATGATTTTACTGTCCATAAAGATGTTGACTGCATTATTCCTTGCATTTTGTTTTACGAAAAGAGACCGACACCAAGGGCTGTACTCTCCCGCATGAAAGTGGTATTTTCGCGTTTGCGCGAGCTTCATTGAATCCTCGCACAAGATATAAATCAAGCTACCCGCCGCTCCACCTTCCATATCTGTCGTCCATAGTGATGGGCAAAACTGCTATTTACAAGTAGCAGTTATGAATTGCTCCTGTTACAACCAAGTAACAGTTTTAAATAGCTGCTACTTTTGTCACTGTTACTTATTATGAATACGCGTTAGGGTATCACATATCGCAGTCACAGTATACTGAAAGTCGAAACGGAATGGAACGGAGCAAGTAGCAACTTACAAAGAGTACCTGCTACTGCCACTTTATCATTGTTACGCGATTGCAAATCGCAGTCAAAATGGAACCAAGCGAAGAGCAATCAACAAGAAATAGCTGCTACTACACTAAACTGCTCCTGCTACTTTGTCACGGTATGATTAAACAATAACAGTAGCTACGCTAAATCACTGAAAATCGCAGTTGGGTTCGGACGATAGGAAAATTGGTACATGGATATGTTTCAAATCAATCTGGCAGACAATCTTTTATAAAAGAAACTCGAATGTAGAATACAACATTGACTATTTTTGCTATTATGAGAATTTTAAGAGACGTCGGAATTTATAAGAGGCAAATATGTGATTTAAATCGTAAAATTTCCCAGTCAATAACAAGTAAAGGTATCAGTACAGTTTAGCTGTTTTATTTTGACATAATCTTCTAATAGTAACTAATTAAAGACAAAGCAGAGTAAAAATATACTAAAAATAAACTTCATGATTATCAGCATCATTTATTATTTATTACAAGAACGAAACAATTTATATTCAAAGATGCTACCGACTATAGAAGAGAAACACTGATAAAGCCTACATCTCCCTAAGGAAACGGATCGAAAGTACACGGAGTTAACCGAGTCAAGTAAGGTAGCAGGTAGCGGTAACGTTATGTGTAACAATTGCGACTGAAAGATCTTATATGTTCCAAAAGTAGCAGTTACTTTTAGAAACTGATAACTTTTCCAACTGCTACTCAATAAGTACCAGTGACAAAGTATCAGACTGCTATGTAGCAACCCAACACTAGTCATTCATACACCTCTACACATTAACAAAACCTCAAGGCGCGAATTCAGGTTCGGAGGGTTAGAGTCGACAAAGATACGTAAATAAAAATTTGGACACTTCTTATCAACAAAGATGAGCCCAATTCTGTGCTACACCAAGGGCTGTACTCTCCCGCGTGAAAGTGACACATTTGCGTTTTGGTGGTCTTTGTCGAGTCCTTCCGCAAGATACAAATCAAAATACCCGCCGCTCCACTTTTCATATTTGTCAACTACACACCCATACAGATTAACAAAACTCGACGCGTGAGTTCAGGTTCGAAGGGTTAGAGCCGACAAAGATACATAAATAAAAATTTGGGGAATTCTTATCAACAAAAGTCTGCCCAATACTGTGCTACACCAAGGGCTGTACTCTCCCGCATGAACGTGGTACTTTCGCATTTTCGCGAACTTCATTGAGTCCTCGCGCATGATATAAATCAAGCTACCCGCCGCTTCACCTGCCATATCTGTCAACCATACACTTCTACACATTAACAAAACCTCAAGGCGCGGGTTCAGGTTCGGAGGGTTAGAGCCGACAAAGATACGTAAATAAAAATTTGGACAGTTTTTATCAACAAGTCTGCCCAATGCTGTGCTACACCAAGGGCTGTACTCTCCCGCGTGAAAGTGATACCTGTGCGGTTTCGTGAGCTTCGTCGAGTACTCCTGCAAGATATAGATCAAGCTACCCGCCGCTCCAGTTTCCATATCTGTCAACCATGCACTTTTATATATTAACAAAACCTCGAGGCGCGATTTCAGGTTCCAAGGGTTAGAACTGACAAAAATACACAAATAAAAATTTAGGCAATTCTTATCACCAAAGGTCTGCCAAATGCTGTGCTTCATTAAATCTGATATAATTCCTGGTAAAAATATACATTTGAAAAAATAATAAGTTTTCATGAGTTCCCCGTTCAATATCAACCAACATGTATCAGAAATTACTCGCTAAAAGAAACCCAATTACACTTCGAGCAAAAATTGCACCGATTAATCTAAGAGGTATCGTTGAAGTGTTTGGAGAAACCAACTCGTTAATTTCCGCATATTTGTTTATCACAATTGCCCAATTTGCGTTATTGGCAAGAGGCTATCTTCCAAGAGATACTTTCGAACCTGAGTTGAATTAATCACCTCACCGATTACCCTTAGTTAACCATACACCTCTACACATTAACAAAACCTCAAGGCGCGGGTTCAGGTTCGGAGGGTTAGAGCCGACAAAGATACATAAATAAAAATTTGGGGAATTCTTATCAACAAAAGTCTGCCCAATGCTGTGCTACACCAAGGGCTGTACTCTCCCGCGTGAAAGTGATACCTGTGCGGTTTCGTGAGCTTCGTCGAGTACTCCTGCAAGATATAGATCAAGCTACCCGCCGCTCCAGTTTCCATATCTGTCAACCATACACCTCTACACATTAACAAAACCTCAAGGCGCGGGTTCAGGTTCGGAGGGTTAGAGCCGACAAAGATACATAAATAAAAATTTGGGGAATTCTTATCAACAAAAGTCTGCCCAATGCTGTGCTACACCAAGGGCTGTACTCTCCCGCATGAACGTGGTACTTTCGCGTTTTCGCGAACTTCATTGAGTCCTCGCGCATGATATAATCAAGCTACCCGCCGCTCCAGTTTCCATATCTGTCAACCATATGTGCATCATGTTACTATTCCAGATGGTGATTAACAAAACACGCTATTAATCCTTAGGAGTGGGGCAGTGTTTTGACATTAGTAAATGAAACAGCCCAAGGGTAATGTTCAGCCATCGAATGTTCTATTAGTAATTGTGTATTCGCCAGCTTTTATTCAACTGACGTCCTTCTTTTAAAAATGTCATTTCCTCAAATTAGTTTTGTCTTCACAAAAATTCGCTATCGCTTTTTATTTTTTGTTTTGTTTTTCAAAAATTTCAAAATTATCCCCTTTTCTAAAAAAATGACTCTCCGGGAAACTTGCATTTTTTTATCATTCTTTTCTCAGAATTTCTAGCTTTGTCGAGTCCTTCAGCAAGATAAAAATCAAAATACCCGCCGCTCCACTTCCCATATTTGTCAAATATATACTTCTACAGATTAACAAAACCTTGACGCGTAAGTTCAGGTTCAAAGGGTTAGAGCCGACAAAGATACATAAATAAAAATTTGGGGAATTCTATCAACAAAAGTCTGCCCAACACTGTGCTACACCAAGGGCTGTACTCTCCCGCATGAAAGTGGTACTGTCGCGTTTTCGCGAACTTCATCGAGTCCTCGCGAACGATATAATATCAAACTACCGGCCGCTCCACCTTCCATATCTGTCAACCATGCATCTCTACACATTAACAAAACCTCAAGGCGCGGGTTCAGGTTCGGAGGGTTAGAGCCGACAAAGATATGTAAATAAAAATGTGGACAGTTCTTATCAACAAGTCTGCCCAATGCTGTACTACACCAAGGGCTGTACTCTCCCGCGTGAAAGTGATACCTTTGCGTTTTCGTCTACTTCGTTGAGTCCTCCTGCAAGATATAGATCAAGCTACCCGCCGCTCCAATTTGCACTTTTACATATTAACAAAACCTCGAAGCCATACCAATACAATCCAGTGATCGCATCCTAAGTTACTCAGTTTTAAATGAAGTGTCTTGTGGTGTTCAGTTGTTACACAAAACCGTTAGTAATCCAGTGTTTGAATTGTTGAAACAGCAACGCGTAATGTTCAGCCGAAAATTTCTTTGTAAATTTCAGCTTTTATTCGTCGTTCTTTTCTCAAAATTCATTTCTCAAAATTGTTTTGTTTTTCAAAATTTTGTTTTTTTTTTCAAAATTAACCCCTTTTCTAAAAAAATGACTCTCCGGGAATCTTGCATTTTTTTATCAATCTTTTCTCAGAATTTCGACCTTTTTGAAAATCCTATTTTTTAAGAAATTTCGTCAGTTTCATCAAAAATCGGCTTTGGATTTTCGATAAGATTTCTAGAATCCGCCAAGAAAGTTAGAATTATCACTTAATATTCACCATTTTCTAGATCTTTTAAAAAGAGTTTGTAGGTGTAAATATTCAAACAGTGGAAATTTCCAAAAAACAAATGAAAATTTTCAAAAAACAAGTGAAAATGTCAAAATTTTCAAGAAAAATGGAATTTTAAAATGTTTTATAAAAGTCAAAATTTTCAGAGAAAGTCAATATTTAATAAATCAAAACTTAGAATAAAGTCAGCACTTTGTCAAAGAATCGAAATGTTTAAAATATGTATCTTGAAAATTTTAAGAATAGATTTTTAAAAAAGTAGAAAATTTGAAATGTCCAAATTTTGACATGTAGAGATTTTCAAAACGAGTCGAAATTATCAAAAATCCAACATTTGAATAGGTCGAAATTTTGAAAGTCGAAACTTTAAAAATCGAAATTTTCAAAAAAAACAATAGTTTCAAAAATATCGACAAGATGGAACAATTTTCAGGATATGTCAAAATTCATAAAAATCAAAATTTCTAGAAAACGTCGAAATGGTTAAGTCAAAATTTAAAAATAAATCTAAATCGAAACAGAAGTCGGAGTTTTGGAAAAGAAACGGAAAAAATCTTAGAATTTTGGGAAACGTTGAAATTTTGATAAAAATACGAATTTGAAAAAAAGTGGATATTTTGAAATGAAGAAAATTTAACAGTTGAAATTTACGAAAAAAGATCATATTCTAAAAAAAGAGGTAATTTTGAAAAAGAAGCGTTAACTTTGAATAGGAATCGAAAAAAAAACTCGGAATATTGAGTAAACATCGTAATTTTGGGAAAAATTGAAAAAGTCAACATTTTGAAATGTCGAAATTTTTTTAAAAGTAGAAATTTGTTAAAAAAAGTACAAATTTCGTGAAATTTGAAATTTTAATGTCGAAATTTTCAAAAAAAATCTAAATCTCAATAGCGGTCAGAATTTTAAAAACGAATCGAAAAAAATTTAAATTAATACAAATACGAAACTAAAAAATATATTTAAAGGAAAAATGATGATTGAAAACCTGAAATCAAATGTGGCAAAACAAAATTGGTAACCAAGTAATCCATGAAGTAGGAAACAATGGAAGAAATGAAAAGTAGGAACGTGATAAAAATTTAAAATAGAAATACTTTAACGGAGAAAGAAATACTAACCATTTCCCTCTTAATCGAACTACATTCCATGTAATTCATACGCAGCAATAAATTTCTCTAACGTATTATTCTTTAATGTAAAACGAGATACGAATGTAGTAAAGATCGCGTTACAAGGATAAAGTGCTATTTCATTTTTCGATTGCTGTTAATTCCGGTTTTATTCGAATAAAATTATGTGCCAGTTAATTAATAAAGTTGCATTGTCAACTCAGCTTTAATTTACATTTATTTTAATATTACATGAGAGCACGCACTTGAATATAATCTTCACTTTTGCTTTTATGCATATCAGCTTTCTGCTTGTTATCTGTAATTACATATTATGAAAGGTAATTGCAATAAATTTATGTTTTACAACACGAGTTTATTTCAGACACTAGATACAAATTACGATTGTGGACATACTTGCTGACACGAGTGAAAGATTGCAATCGCGTTTGGATGATTTCTGCTTAAATTGTGACCAAACGATTTTAAATTGGGTAGATTTTTTGAGTTACTTATTACAAGAATTTTGGCCAACTTCATCGACTGATCGATCGATGAAATGAAATAATTCAAAATTATATTTTCATATTTTACTTTAAATGAAATTGTTACCATAGTTAAGTTTAAAAAATAGCCTACAGTTTGCCCGGAAAAGCATCCTACATTTAGGCGAAAGTTTCACCAAAATCGGTTTAGAGGTTTCCAAAATTATCCAGGACAAACAGATGGACAGACAAGCAAAAACATCCGTATGGGTTTTTATAACTTGTAAGAAGAGATTGAAAAGATATTTATTTTCAAATCACAGATATTCCAATTTTATTAAAATAACTTAGTTAAGTCAGCTGATCCACTTTTTGTCTAATCATGCGGCTATTGACTTTCCAACTGCACTTGTTCCGCCGGAATTGATAATTCGAATTCGAGACTTCTTTAGCTGTTAAGTTAAAAATGTGCGAGTTCCGAAGAGCAAAAAGTTGTCAGCATTTTTAACATCCTGCCAATTAGAGAAACCTATTTTTAACATTCCGTTTTATTTCAACCTAAGCAACGGTACCTCCATTTAATAACTACAGATATTATGCTGCTATCTGAGGTAATTTACAATTAAAATTGCCGCTTGTTGCATCGTTCAAGCGTGAGAATTGTAAAACAGGTATCGGGCATTTAATTTATGGAATAACAAACAATTACTGGTTACAAGATCGTTCGACTGACCAGTTGTAATTTCGTAATTTCGGGCATCTTTAATTAAGTCTTGTCCAAATATTTCACACCTACTTGAATCCAATTAGGAAAAGGTTGATCCTTTCGCTATCTCTTTCACCTGTTTAGTCTTATCTCCCCCTTTTTATATCAGAGTTCTAATCTAAAGTGTAATTGAGCTGTTGAGTTAACTTACGTACACCTGTGTTATTCCAAGCTACGTAGAAGGTGGTATTTACCTGAAACAAGAAAATAATATATATTAATAAAGGAACTGTTGGGTTATTGAACTATCGAATCGGATGCAAGTGTTATAAAATGGCTAATACATCGAGATGTATTTTCCGACGATCTTTACAAAAGTTGCTCTAGGCCAGCGTTGTGTGAGAAGAGAAAGAAGAGAAGAAAAGGGAAGGGAAGGGACGAGAAGGAAAGGGACGAGAAGGAAAGAGAAGGGACGAGAAGAGAAGGGACGAGAAGGGAAGGAAGGAAGAGAAGGAAGGAAGGAAAGAGGGAAGGAGAGGAAGAGAAGGAAGAGAAGGAGAAGAGAGGGAAGAGAAGGGAAGAGAAAGGGAAGAGAAGGAAGAGAAAGAAGAGAAGAAGGAAGGGAAGAAAGGGAAGAGAAGGGAGAGGAAGAAAGAGGAAGAAGGAAGGAGGGAAGAGAAGAGAAGAGAAGGAGAAGAGAAGAGGAAAGGAAGAGAAGGGAAGAGGAGAGGAGAAGAGGAAAGAGAAGGGAGAGAAGAGAAGGAGGAAGAGGAGAAAGAGAAGGAGAAGAGAAGAGAAGAGAAGAGAAGAGAAGAGAAGGAAGAGAAGAGAAGAGAAGAGAAGAGAAGAAGAGAGAGGAAGAGAAGAGAAGGAGAGAAGAAAGAGAAGAGAAGAGAAGAGAAGAGAGAGAGGAAGAGAGAGAGAAGGAAGAGAAGAGAAGGAAGAGAAGAGAAGAGAAGAGAAGAGAAGAGGAAGAGAAGGAAGAGAAGAGGAAGAGAAGGAAGAGAAGGGAAAGAGAAGAGAAGGAAGGAAGGAAAGAGAAGAGAGAGAAGAGAGAGAAGAGAAGGAAAGAGAGAGGGAAGAGAAGAAAGAGAAGAGAAGAGAGAAGAGAAGAGAAGAGAAGAGAAGGAGAGAAGAGAAGAGAAGAGAGGAGAGAGAGAAGAGAAGGAGAGGGGAAGAGAAGAGAAAGAGAAGAGAAGAGAAGAGAAGAGGAAGAGAAGAAAAGAGAAGAGAAAGAAGAAAGAGAAGAAGAGAAGAGGAAGAGAAAGAAGAGAAGAGAAAGAGAAGAGAAGAGAGAAGAGAAGAAGGGAGAAAGAAAGAGAAAGAGAGAAGAGAAGGAGTGAAGAGAAGGAGAGAAGAAGAAGAAGAGAAGAGAAGGAAGAGAAGAGAAGAGAAGGAAGGAAGAGAAGAAGAGAAGAGAAAGAAGAAAAGAGAAAAGAAGAAGAGAAAGAGAAAAGAAAGAGAAGAGAAAGGGAAGAGAGAAAGAAGAGAGGAAGAGAAGAAGAAGTCAAGAGAAAGAAGAGAAGGAAAGAGTAGAGAATGGAACTGTAGAGAATAGAAGAGAAGGGTAGAGAAGGTAAGAGAAGGGAAGAGAAGGGTGAAGGATAGAGAAGGATAGAGAGAGGAAGATAAGAGAAGGGAAGAGAAGGAAAGGGAAAGGAAACGAAGGGTATAGAAAAGAAAGGAAGAGAAGAGAAAACAGAATAAAATAAAAGACAACAAAAGAGGAGAGAAGAGAAGAACAGAAAAGAGAAAAGAAAAGAGCCATAATTTTGGTGGAACGGACTTGTCCTCGGTTATCTTCAAAAATTGCTTGGCTGTCGAAACGCATCAGAGTTGTTGTGTTTTTTAATCCTTCTTGGTTTCAGGGGGCAAGATTTGTATTTCAAGAGAAAAGAGAATACGTAAAACCCCGTAAAACGTGAAAGTGGATATGTGACGTTTGAAACTTATAAAATCCTTGCGGTTTATAAGAGTATACCAACAACAATTCTTATAAATTTTCTGGAAGAAATGAATATATCCAATTACCTAGAAAAGTAATTTGGTTTCGAGGTGCAATGAAGCAGAAGACTTGTGAGTCGAATGGTCAAGTCAATTTGTACGTGCTTGAAAGTTTTAAGTTGATGTTCATAAAGAGTCCCGGCCGTAAAAATGCTGGCAGCCAGTGAGGCGACAGGCATGGGAAAATGAAACTAACCTAATAACCAATTAGTTGATAATTCGTTATTTACTGCTAAGTCTCAGCGTAAACCAATTGGCCAATAGTCTAGATAGCGTCGACTTCCACTTGTTTATCGATCCTTTTTTTATGCAATTATTATTGGTAACACCATTTTTCTTACCTATGCATAAAATATAACTGTACACGATATCGTATATCGTATGACTACTTCCGTAGGTTTATTGTGATTGCTGCGATTTTTATTAATTTTATTGCCAATCTTCCAAGTTAATATCCACTAGTACTAACAATAAAACCTTTCATACTTTTTTGATGCAAAGCAATAATGAAAATCAGAAACAGCATTAATAAAAAATAAATATGGTACCATAATTCAAAGGTTTGCATTCGTTTGTTAACGAGGAGGAAACTGAAACTAGAAGCCGAAACGACTCAAGAATCATGAAAGCTTTTTTATGAGCAACGAAATTTTTTTTGTAATTTTTACTGGATGCTGGAATAGCAAACAAATGATCGATCAGTCAAGACTCTGTACTATTATTTTTAACATTTATAACATCTTTAAATCAGCCTCCAGATCCACAAGACGACCAAAAAAAATCACCAAACTTCAAACCTAATAAAATTTCTTAAAACACATTTTAAATATGGAGACCTACAGTTATAGGAAAACAAGAGGTCTACAGAATGAAATTGCATAAAGCACCTTGTTTGTCAAAGACGAAATTAAAATAAAAATCAAAATTTTGAATGTGAATGTTAATGTCTTATTGTTTCTTAGAATTTAATTTTCATAGTAGAAAGTTCGAAAAAAATTACCACTTATTAACAAGTTAATAACTGATGGAAATTAAAAGACAGGAATGTATTGTCTAAGATTAAAAAAAATATTTGTTATTCCTTTGTTGAAGTAAAATTTTCTAAGAAATTGATGTACAAAGCAAAAGAATCTTCATTTTCTAAAACCAATCATATTTACGACCAAGGTAACGCACAACAGCTTTACCTTCCTAATCTCTGTTAGGTAGCAAACTACCGTTAACATTTAATAGAAAATCAAGCATAAAAATCTTAGTAGACTCCCTGCATGCTGAAGGTATTAAAGTTAAAGAAGGCAACGTACCGTTTTCCATCTGAATAAGCCATCTTTCATCCAATAAATCATAAACCTAGACAGAATGCATTTCTCACTAAAACAAATTGGCAGTTGCTATCACAGACGAAGATCACACACTGAGCCCATACTTTTAACAACTAAGTTGAAACTATAAATATGAACATGACACCCCACTTGATGGCAGAAGTTGAGAAAAAAACCTGCCACGTGAGAAGAGGACATTATTTTAATCGGGCATATCTATTTTCGTACATAATGAGATGTACTGAGCATATGGCGATTATTTACTTTCGTTTTTCGTTTGTTTTTACTACTGCAGAGATTGTCTAACTTTGTCACTATTCGCACTGTCATCAACGCTTTGTTACGCTTATTTTAGTTTAGACACGTTTCCATGTACCACGTATTTACATAATAATAGCGGATTACGGTTGATCAAGATGATTAAAATGGTCAACACATAACGACTGTTTACACTAGGTGTGGTTTTGTCTTATAAACAAATTATGACTTAAGGTTTTAATTAATTAAATTAATTATCCAGGACATAGTCTTTAAAATGTACTCATCGTTACCTGCAGTTACCGATTATCTGCCAAGAGTAATACAATAAATTCTTCTTCCGGGATTGGACCGTGTCAAAGAACTACTAAAAGTGTTCGACGTTTCGCCCACCATCGTAGGGGGCTTCTTCAGGAACAAAGAAAAGAAAAAATGAAAAGAGGAATATGAGAGAAGAGTTTCGCCTCTGCTATGGTGAACATACTGACTTACCGTGCTCTTCTGTCTAAACTTTCTTATCCTTTGTACCAATTTTCAATTCAGAAGAGTTTCGCCTCTGGTATGGTGGACATACTGAGTTACCGTGCTCTGATGTTTTGAAATTGGCCTTTTCATTCTTTCTTTTTTTGCATATTCCCTCATATTCCTCTTTTCATTTTTTTTTCTTTTCTTTGTTCCTGAAGAAGCCCCCTAGGATGGTGGGCGAAACGTCGAACACTTTTAGTAGTTCTTTGACACGGTCCAATCCCGGAAGAAGTATATCCTGTACTCTGGCCGTGGAAGCCTTCGTTATGACAATAAATTCTGTTTCGCAGTTTTGTTTACTGCGTTGGATATACTGCAATTAAGAGGCGAGTTCAGAGACTCTACAGAAAAATAAGTCACCTCAGTTCTCGCTGTGCCAAACTGGACTGCACAGGAATTGACAGTCTTTGACTGACCTTGATCTTTGGCTGTGGAATGTACCTTGATCTTTGGCTGTGAAATGTACCTTAATCTTTGATTGTGGAATGTGCCTTGAAACGGTCTTAGAGGAATTGAAGCCACCGAAGACCTTCTATGAAGAAGTAGAGATATAAATCACCCACCATGTTCTCCATTAGGTGGGGAGACTCCATTGATGTGTTATCGTCAATTAGACAATTGCTCTAAATGGAATCTAAGAGCCAATATTTTATTTAAAGCCAAGACCTAAACATGAGTTGTGTTGCCCCAACGTGAACCTTAAAGAGAGGGAATAGATGATAAGAGTGAAGTACTTTTTAACATGAAAAATGCTACGAGAGAATTTACCAATTGCTAGCACATGATCTGCCAGAGAAAAATTTTTCTGATCTTCATTCCTGAAGCAAACAGATAGAACTCACAGGACTGGAAGGACTTTCATAGCGATGCTAGTCTCCCTGTTCCTAATTGAAAAATCTTCTTCTTCTTTAGGCGCCATTTCCCCTGCGGAGTTTGGCAATCATCATTGCAATGCGTATTTTTGAAGCCGCCGCTCTACGAAAAATTAGGGATCTTAATTTTTAAGACGTTGCAATCAAGACACAAAAGGGAACAGAAGAGATGATATGAAAAGAGATGGGAAGAGAAGATAACAAAAGGGAAAAAAAGAGAAGGGAAGAGAAGGAAAGAGAAGGGAAGTGATGGGAAGAGAAGAAAATGGAAGGGAAGAAAAAAGAAATGAAAAGAAGGGGAGAGTAAGGAAGAGAATGAAAGTAAAGAGAAGAAAATAGAAGAGAAGGGTAAGGAAGAGAATGGAAGGGAAGAGAAGAAAATAGAAGAGAAGGGAAAGGAAGAGAAGAAAATAGAAGAGAATGGAAGGGAAGAGAAGAAAATAGAAGAGAAGGGAAGGGAAGAGAAATTCGTGGAAAACAACAACATTCTGATGAAAAACCAATCAGGCTTTAGGACTGATCATTCCTGCAAAACATTCATTCAACTGGTAGCGTCTACTTCAGTAAAATGTGATTGTGGCTTCATTTTTGGATTTAAGACGAGCATTTGAAACAGCTAATCGTAGTTTACTGCTAAAAAAATTGAAAAGACTAGGTTTTGATAACCGCTCCTTAGAATGGTTTACTTCTTATTTATTTCAATGACCTCAAAAAGTGTGTATAGGTCAAAGGAGTTCAGATTTGTTAATTAATGAACATGGTGTTCCTCAGGGTACAGTTTTGGGACCTATTTTATTTCTGTTGTATATTCATGATATTACTTTTTATGTACCAGATTTTGCATTTTTAAATTTGTTTGCATTATGATGCATTAGTGGCTGGATTAGATTGTGGTACGGATAAAGAAATTCTCTAGTTAAATTGTGCACTGAAAAATACTTGTAATTGGCTTAAATTAAATAATCTTTTTATTAATGAAGGTAAAAGCAGTGCTATGATACGTGATTTGACTTCCATTGAAAGACTACCTATATTGATAAATGATTCGGTAATTGAATATGTTAATGAATTTAAATATTTAGGATTGATCATCGATCGCCAGTTAAATTTTACATTACATGCTGAACGTATTTTACAAAAAGTAACAAATAAGGTAAATTATTTTTGCAGAATTGCACATAATCTAAATTTAAAAAATAGAATAATAATTTATAAGGCCCTTATTTCACCACATTTTATTTATTGTTCGTCTATTTTATTGTTTGTCCACCAATACATTATTAATAATCTGCAGATTGAAGAATAAGGCATTACGAGCTATTCTTAGATGTGATAATTATACAAAGAATGAATAATGTTAAAATTGTTTACAATTTTTGTTCTATACATCAGTATTATTGTATATACAATGCTTTGTTGGTATATAAAATGAAAAAATGGTTGCTTCCTGATTATAAAATTGTAACTTGTGGAGGAAATTCATTATTGCCATACTAAAAATGTCACGAATTCCTCTAGAACTAAGAAATGCAGTGTCTGTTTATACGTTTAAGAAACAACTGATTTTAAATGTTAGACGTATGTTTTGAATCTTTAGAACTGTTGTCCCTGTGTAATTTTCGTAGTTATAATTTTCGTTATATTTTAAAGAATAAACAAACAAACAAGAGAATGGAAGGGAAGAGAAGAGAAGGGAGAGAAGGGAAGGGGAAGAGAAGGGAAGGGGAAGAGAAGGGAAGGGAAAGAGTAGGGAAGGGGAAGAGAAGGGAAGGAGAAGAGCAGAGAAGGGAAAGAGAAGGGAAGAGAAAGAGAAGGGAAGGGGAAGAGAAGGGAAGGGGAAGAGAAGGGAAGGGAAGAGAAGGGAAGGGGAAAGAGAAGGGAAGGGAAGGGGATAGAAGGGAGGGAAGTATTTTGAATCTTAGAACTGTTGTCGGTAATTTTCGTAGTTATAATTTTCGGTAATATTAGATAGTGTAAGCATATTGGAGTGGTGCATTTAAAGAATAACAGGAAGAAAGAGAAGGAAGGGAAGAGAAGGAAGGAAGACAAGAGAAGAGAAGGGGAAGAGAAGGGAAGGGAAGAGAAGGGAAGGGGAAAGAAGGAAGGGAAGAGAGGGAAGGGAAGAGGAAGAGAAGGGAAGGGGAAGAGAAGGGAAAGAAAGGGAAGGGGAAGAAGGGAAGGAGAAGGGAAGAGAAGGGGAAGGAAGGGAAGGAGAAGAGAAGGAAGGGGAAAGAAGGGAAAGGGAAGAGGAAGTGGAAGAGAAGAGAAGGAAGGGAAGAGAAGGGAAGAAAGGGAAGAGAAGGGAAGAGAAGGAGGAAGGGAAAAGAAGGGAAGAGAAGGAGAGAAGGGAAGAGAAGGGAAGGGAAGAGAAGGGAAGGAAGGGGAAGGAAGAGGAGAGAGAGAAGGGAGAGAGGAAAGAGAGGAAGAGAAGAAGAGGAGAGAAGAGGAGAGAGAGAAGGAGAGGAGAGAAGAGGAGAGAAGAGGAGAGAGAGGAGAGAGAGAGAGAGAAGAGGAAAAAGAGGAGAGAAGAGGAGAGAAGAGGAGAGAGAGGAGAGAAGAGGAGAAAGAGGAGAAAGAGGAGAAAAGAGGAGAAAAGAGGAGAAAGAGGAGAGAAGAGGAAAGAAGAGGAGAGAAGAGGAGAGAAGAGGAGGGAAGAGGAGGGAAGAGGAGGGAAGAGGAGGGAAGAGGAGGAAGAGAAGAGAAGAGAGGAGAAGAGGGGAGAAGAGGAGAGGAGAGGAGAGGAGAGGAGAGGAGAGGAGAGGAGAGGAGAGGAGAGGAGAGGAGAGAAGAGAAGAGAAGAGAAGAAAAGAGAAGGGAAAAGAAGGGAAGAGAAGAGAAGAGAAGAGAAGAGACGAGAAGAGAAGGGAAAAGAAGGGAAGAGAAGAGAAGAGAAGACAAGAGAAGAGAAGGGAAAAGAAGGGAAGAGAAGAGAAGAGAAGACAAGAGAAGAGAAGGGAAGTGGAGTGAAGAGAACAGAAAAAAAAGGGAAGGGAAGAGAAAGAAAGATAAAGGAAGAGAAGAAAAGAAAAGAGAAGAAAAGACAAGAGAAAAGACAAGAGGAGAATAGAAGAGAGAAGAGAAAACAAAACAAGAGAAGGGAAGGGAAAAGAAGGGAAGAAAAAAGAAGGAAAACGGGGAGAGGAGAGAAGAGAAAAGGTAAAGTGAGGAGAAGGGAAGACAATAAAGTAAAGAGACAGAAAGTAGAAAAGAGAGAGAGAGAGAAAAAAGGGGGAAACTCCTGCGTTGCAAATGTATCATAATAATGACATCAACTTGGGAGATAATTACACCGTTTGAAAATTTTGATATTCGATAGAAAAGATTGAGTGCATAAGTTGTTGAGAAAAGACTGGTTTTCTATTTATTCATGACTAGAAAAAATTCTAATTGAAACAACTTAAGAAAGGTATACCTGGAGGCAGCAAAAATTCAAATAGCGACAAACGACCGCACATTATGCTTAATGTTGTTCCGTTAATCAATATATCAATCAGCATTGAATTTGTTACAATGAATGTTGTACTAAATTATCCATTAGGTCATTAATATTTGTGAACAAGGACATACCTATACTCATGTCAAATGCGTAGCGTATATGTTAATAGTTTATTGGACAAGCATCAGAGGGTAACGGGGAAGGTGTGGTCATCCGGAAGTTGATATTTAACACCCTCCTCGTCGAGTTCCGGACACAATATCATGTAGTAATCTCACGCAATAATCGTTGCATATCACGCTCGCCTGCGACAGTTCATGAATTCTTACGCGCCTTTTGTAAAGTTATTTTACATTACGACTAATAAAAAATAAAAGCATATTCGATGCCGTGCCGGTATCCTGAAATATGCGGTATAAAATTAAATGCTGCAAACATCGTTGTTCCAAAGGCATTCCCATCAAACTAATAAATGAAGCCTATCTTTTAAATATGATGTAGATAAAGTAATTACTGGTAAGGGTTCAAAATTAATCTCCCAAATCTTCCTCTATAAAGAGAACGAGACAAAGACCCACTATATCCTAAATTGTGGCTTTCGTGGCTGTGGTTGTGCCACTATAAACCATCAAAATCTTGTGTTCCCAAAACAGTTGCTATTTATAACCAAAAACGAATGTTCCCAAAACAGTTGCAATTTATAACCAAAAACGAATGCTTCCACAGCCAAAGTCAATATAAGATACATTTCTTTCGGATTTCGACTGTCAAGGAACGACTAAAAGTATTTGATATTGTTCACGAACGTAAGATGCTTCTTCAGCGACAAGGGAGAAAACCAAATTCAAGGCAGAAGAACAAGACAGCTCACTATGTTAACCACAACAGATGCGAAATTCTTCTGAAGTTAAAACGAGAATGGGCGGCCAATATAGAAGAGCACGACTCAGTATAACAAACTCAACAATGCGGATGAGAAAATCCTGTTTAATAAATACATCAGTATCCGAATGTTTAAGTTGAGAAATTGTTAAGTGTGTGTATGCAAGATATGTTTGGTTAGGAACATAAACAGAAGACCTCTCCCGAAATAACCGAACTCCTAGCTTAACAGCGTCGGGAATCGGCTATAAAGATACCACAAATCCAAATAGCAGTAAATAGTTCCATTTAATAGAAGTAATTCCAACAGTGAACAAATGTTCAGCTAATTCATAAATACTATAAAGGACTGCGATCAAAAAATGTAAGACATTTTGGACAATCGAATGGTTAAACGTTTCTCGTAAATTCTAAATTTAGAGTTACAATCTGCTATCTTCTGTTACCAGCGACTTCGTTTAGGGATAAATAATTCAATACAACTTAAAGGAAAAACTGTCCAAAATTCAACAGATTTTTTAAGTTTGTTAAAGTGACGGATACATTTGTTGGGCTTTAGTGTTTTAATTTGTCTCTGATTTTAATTAATACCAGAGAACCAGTTAAATCAGATTGTTGTAGCATCATACCGATAGACATGCTGTCAATCAAAGATAGTTTGTCATTTATAAAATGAGTTTGGATAAACGTAATAAAACGAACTTAATCAGCTATACCCGGTCTTAAAAGTCCGGTCAAGTTTAAGAACGATGTTTTGTTCAAATTCGTTGGTACGATATTTAGCTGCCTGAGTACCAAAATTTCGTTCTACCGCATTAGGTGAATTCAAAACATTATTTAGGATAGTATAGATTCCTAGAATAAAGATAGATATACACAAATCATCTTAAAGTCTACGGTTTCGACCGTAAGTAGTAAGTAGTAAGAAGTAACAATTGTTATTTATTTTGTGGTTTAGGCTGTCTACGTTTCTATCAGCTTCGTTCACAAGCAGTTTCTTTAATCAAGTCGATAAATACGCGAACAAATTAATTGCTCGAATATCCTGCAAAAATCTCCAACACAACTATCGGCTTAAAGTTTCCAGGCGTTCTCGTGTAACATCACTTCCTGCTAAGTAACTAACTTATACGTAAACTGCAAAGTGTAAATCGAGTGAAGTGAATAACACCAACAACGTGGGATTCTATCGAGCGGGATGCGGGACGTGAAGGGGTCTGACGGTAACCGTGACCGACTCGATGATGGTTTGTCAGTGTAGTCGCACGCAGGGCGACGTTGCCAAACGTTCGGACGGCAATGGGAACGACCTGTGCACGCCGTCGGTTAAAATCGACCTAATTTGCCTAGGCGCCTGTATATGTATGTCACAGTGTAGTTGGGTTATTGTTACTGTAACTGGCAGGGGAGTCACTAATTAAACAATTGTGTATTCCCCCTCTATTGTTTTCTTTTCGTCGGCCGTTCAAATATACACAGGAAATTTTAATTGCTTTATGGCGCATTCCGTGTGCACTTTTTTTAATAATCTTCTGTTATCGAGAATCTTGTGAAATGTAAAAAAGGAAACTGCAAAAAGGAGGCTATTATTTTTGTAGATTGAACCAATTTTGTTTTGTTGTTTTTTAATACGCGGGAAAAATTATTGCATTTGAGGACAGACGCGAGGCGAATGCAATGTTTTATAATCTTATCTCATCAAGAGCTCCCTGTGTGAGTAGTAAAATCGATAAGATTAAAAAGCATGAAAAATAACAGACCTTTATATTTTTAACGACGAAATCCACTAATTTCTAGTAATGTGATGGAACATTTGGCAACGTTCGACCCGTCAGGAGAGCTGACGAGATCTAATAAAATCGAAACCGGTCTTTGATTCCCTAACTCTGAATCCGATAAATGGTTGTTTAAAATGTATTTTCGTACACCTGTGTCAACAATGTTCATTCATTTAAAAAATAACTAATTGTCATTTATACAACTAGCTTGGATAAACGTAATAAGACTATCTTAATCAGCCATGCGCAGCCTCTAAAGAGTTCGTGCATATTGCAGAATGATGTTTTGTTCAAATTCGTTAAAGCGATCATCCGCATATTTAGCTGCGCCTAGCGAATCTCCACCTACACCTACATATTTGGCAACGAAGTTGCACTCTATCGCGTTAGATGACGCTTTCGTAGCGTTATATTAAAATAATCCTACGTGCAAAAGTTAAGATTATACCCTTTTGTTAAATGACTGTCGTCCTTGTCAATTCATATACACAGAAATTAGAAAGAGGTCATTTACTCCTTCTGGATATTATATTGGTTTTGGGGGTACCTTGAACAGTTTTCGAGATAAAACGTATTTTACTAAAATGACTCTATACCAATTTATGCCAAAATCGATCTAGTAATTAAGTCGTAGAAAGCAGACAAGCAGACACACTTTCGTACATAAATATTATTTACGATTACGATATTTTGAGGCTTTTGGGTAACAGAAACCATCGTCTATCTTCCTTAGTGTTTTGAATCGATTTTAAACGATAACACATTTTAATTCCAACGTATTATTAATGGTGAATGTCCTGAGTTTTATTATAAAAATGACACACAATGCCAAGGGTTGTGAACGGCAGTTACCACATATATTATTAATTATCCATTAATAATCAATTAATAATTCATAATTATGATAGTTTTACATGTAATAATATTGATTTATATTAATTTTAAATAATGCTTTGATATATAATGCATTTTATGGTTTTTATGTTGCTTTTATAAAATCTTTTCATTTATAAATCGATCATACTCGTCCCATGCAATATTCCTATCTAAATTCTTACAATTCTAACGAGTTGGTGTTTGATTATGCAATCAACGTGTCTAAATATAATTAATTTTGGGAAAAGGGTAACCTTTTAGCTTTGTGGAAATTTAATTAGCCGCAAATATAAAAAGAGGCGTCGTTACGTTTCGCGCATTAATGAAACACGGTAGATATATTTTATATCTTCCTTTGTTTAGAGGTCAACCGCAATGGAAAAGTGCCATGCACGTGCCAAAATAATTAATATTTGCAACAGATAGCGGCGTCGTGTGAGTCCCTAAGGCGCTTAATATTGAATGGGAAAATTCGTGTGAAATTATTAAATAATCGCAACTTTATCTTAGGCGAACTTTCTTGCGTGAACGAGGTTTTTCGACGCCGTAATTGATAACCTTCAGCTATAAGGCCTTCGGCCTTTTATGTTACACAGTTTCCGAGATTCGTGTGATAGTGATGTTGAATGTATACCATGGAAGAGTATTGATCTGTAGGGCTTGGTATGTATTTCCTCCCCTATAGGGTACGTTGTGTACGGCGTTGCCGATTCGATAACGAAATCCTTCCAACACCGAACTATGAATTTTGTGTAGCCATGCAGCCAAATTTCCAAAAAGTTCAATTAGAAAAGTAGCGATGGTGACACGGAGTGTCAAAATGTCATTAACTTTAAGGGAAGACAGAGAAGAATAAATATGATACGAATACCTCAATGAAATGGGAAGTTATGCTGAAAAAAAATCATTATTTAATCTTTTCAAGTTGTCGGTATCAACACATTTTTTTACATTAATCCTAAAATATGAAACCATCAAATTATTAAGTGATACTTTCGGCAACAAGAGCCCCCAAGAATTTTTTTATTTGCATAAAAATCGGCCGATACTCGCTCAGCAATAAGCTCTCTTAAAGAGTCATCATTTTTTAGAGTCTGACATCGGGAAATATTGTCAAAAAGTTAACATTATGTTAACATAAAGATTTCTCATCCTAAAGACATCTATCAAAATCATCTTATAGATATCTGTTAGATGTCAGTAATCTGACGATTAATAAAAGTTATCTAAATTTCTGTGTCTCTTAAAGATATCGCTAAAATGATATTGTTACGAGCTTATCGGTTCGAATTGATTACACGTGATGGATTATACCCACTTTATTACTGAACTCAACTTGGATCACCACAATTGACAATTAACTCACTTATTATTGACTTCTACTAACTCACTAATTACACTGATTCTAACTGACTGACTTGAGGGAAAGCTGACCGCCTTTTATAGTTTTGGCTCCCGGCTTCTAGAACTTTTCGGCAGATAAGGCTTATCGTTTGCCGAAATTTCTGGAACGCTTATCTGCCATTTGTCTCGTTATCGCGGCCGCTTTCCCCTTATCAGATCCTTCTAGAAACTTTTTTTATTTACTAAATTATACAATTCTATTCTAAATTCTGTTCCATCTATTTACATTGCGTTACAATATCTTTAAGATATCTTTCTGATTTAAGTGCGGTACGGGTATCGATCACGAGTTACAGAAGTCGATGTGAAATCGTGAACAGTGCAAAGCATTTTGAAAAATAAAAATGTGTTATAATGCTCAAAAGATGTTTTTAAAATATCCACTTTTCAGGAGTTTCCAGGTAGGAAAATATCGAATGCCGAAAATCCGACTTTTTCGAAATGTTGGCTTTTTTGTGCCGTATACCTCAATTTTTTTGTTCTCCTTTTCAGAATTTTAATTTTTTTATATTCTGGTTTTATCTATCAGTTTCGAATTTCCCTGAAATTTTCAATTTTATTTAAATTTTTAACCTATTTTTGGAAATTTTGACTCGAAAACTCGACTTTCTTGCAAAGCCTTTTAATAATTCGACCTTCCCTTAAAAAATCCAATTAACTATTTGTAAATATTTTATCGACTTTTGAAAATGCAAGAAGAATGCAACCTAGACTACAAATTCATGCAGCCCTCCAGGCGTGTATAGTGTATAGTGAATCATAGGTAGCTGAACTACCAAGAGTTAAAACACTGCCACCTAGCGAAGCGGTTGCTCTCTAGGAAAGTTCCCAGGAGACAAGGATTTTAATGCATAGACCAATAGGTTTGAACATTTATTAGATTCGAAGTTTGGAAACCAAATACCGGTTTCGATCTTGTTAGATCTCGTCAGTTTGGTATATATAATAAATGTTCAAACCTATTGGTCTGTGCATTATAGAAGGCTTTTGAAAGCATTGACCTCATTTTAAAATTTTGATCTTCCCTTATTCTGACTTTGTCTCTCGATTTTAGCTTCTGAGAATGGCAATTTTGAAAACTCCGACTTTGTCATTTTTATTGAAATTTTGAATTATTTGAAGATTCCGACTTATTTTGAAAATGCCAAATTTAAAATTTTTCTAATTTTTTCAAAACTGCCAAATTTTCCAAACCAAGACTTATTTCTGGAAATTTCAACTCTTTCAAAGTTTTGTCATTTTTTGAAAAGTTCGTGTTCTTTTTGTTTTCTTAAAATTTCTACTTTTCTGGATTTATTTATAGAAATTTCAACTCTTTCAAAGTTTTGTCATTTTTTGAAAATTTCGTAATCTTTTTAATTTTTTTCTCGAAATTTCGACTTTTACGTAAATTTGACTTTTATTTGAAAAATTCTTTTTTTTTAATTTCGACCTTTATTTGAAAAGTTCTTTCTTTTTTAATTTCAGCTTTTTTGAAAAGTTCGATTTTTTCAAAATTTCAACGTTTTAACCTTCTAAATTTCCACATTTTTTTTTAAATATTGGCCTTTTATGATCAAAATTTCGACTTTTCCTTTAACTTTTTAAAGACTCCGATATTAGTTTTCGAAATTTTACTTTTTTTTTTGAAAATGTCGACCATCCTTTTTCAAAACTTTGGCTATTTCTCGAAGTTTTGTCATTTTTTGAAAATTTCGTATTCTTTTTCTTACAAAAATTTCTACTTTTTTCGAAATTTTGACTTTCATGAAATTTTTTTATTTGAAAAATTCTCATTTTTTTTCTTGAACAGTTCGACTTTTGCAAAAGTTTTTTTTTTTCAAAATTAGCCTTTTTCTAGATTTCTTTCTTTTGAAAATTTCAAGCTTTTATGATCAAAATTTCGACTTTTCCTTTAATTTTTTAAAAGCTTCAAACTTGTTTTCAAAAGTTTACTTTTTTTGAAAATATCGACCTTTAACAAAATTTTGACTATTTCTCAAAGTTTTGACATTTTTTGAAAATTTCGAATTCTTTTTTTTTCAAAAATTTAAACTTGTTGATTTTTATGTAAATTTGACTATTATTTGAAAAATTCTTCTTTTTTTTGTAAATTTTGACTTTTTTAAAAACTTGATTTTTTCCCGAATTTTAACTTTTTAATCTTTTTCTAAACTACTTTTTTTTAAACGAAAACATTTTATGATCACAATTTCGACTTATCCTTTCATTTTTAAAAAGCTTTAACCTTGTTTTCAAAATTTTAACTTTTTTTCTAAAATTTTAACATTTATCAAAATTTGGACTACTTCTCAGTTTTGTCATTTTTAATTTTCTTTTTCTACTTTTCTCGAAGTTTCAAATTTCATGTAAATTTGACCCTTTTTTGAAAAAGTGTTCTCTTTTTTAAATTTCGACTTTTTTGAAAAGTTGGTTTTTTTCAAAATTTCGAATGTTTAGTCTTTTTCTAAATTTCTACTGCTGTTTTGAAAATGTCTACTGTTGTTTTGAAAATTTCAACCTTTTATAATCAAAATTTTGACTTTTCCCTTCTTTTTTTAAAGACTTCGATCTTGTTTTCGAAATTTTACTTTTTTTGAAAATTTCCATCATTTTCAAAATTTTGACTATTTCTCAAAGTTGTCATTTTTGGAAAATTTCGAATTCTTTTTTTTTTAATTTCTGGTTTTCTGGAAGTCTCGACTTTTATGTAAATTTGACTCCTGTTTGAAAAATCGTTCTTTTTTCTGAATATTTCAACTCTTTTTGAAAAGTTTGTTTTTTTCAAAATTTCGACTTTTTAGCCATTTCTAATTTTTATTTTTTTTGAGAATTTCAACCTTTTAAGATCAAATTTTCGACTTTTCCTTTAACTTTTTAAAGACTTCAATCTTGTTTCCAAAATTTTACTTTTTTCGAAAATGTCGACCTTTTTCAAAACTGGCTATTTCTCAAAGTTTTGTCATCTTTTGAAAATTTCGAATTCTTTTTTCAAAAGTACTATTTTTCTCGAAGTTCCGACTTTTATGTAAATTTGACTTTAATTTGAAACAATCCTTTTTTTAAATTTCGGCTTTTTTGAAAAGGTCGATTTTTTTTAAATTTCGACTTTTTAGTCTTTTTCTAAACTACTACTTTTTTTGAAAATGAAAACCTTTTATGATCAGAATTTTTTAAAAACTTCAACCTTGTTTTCAAAATTTTAATTTTTTTTGAAAATTTTGACATTTATCAAAATTTTGACTGTCTCAAAGTTTTGTCATTTTTAGAACATTTCGAATTCTTTTTTTTTTCTATTTTTCTCGAAGTTTCGATTTTAATTCAAATCTGACTCCTATTTGAAAAACTCTTCTCTATTTTAAATTTCGAGTTTTTTTAAAAGTTGGTTTTTTCAAAATTTCGAGTTTTTAGCCTTTTTCAAAATTTCTAATTTTGTTTTGAAAATTTTAACCTTTTATAATCAAAATTTTGACCTTTCTTTTAATTTTTTAAAAACTTCGACCTTGTTTTCAAAATTTAACTTTTTTTCAAATTTTCGATCTTTTTCAAAATGTTGACTATTTTTTAAAGTTTTGTAATTTTTGGAAAACGTCGAATTCTTTTTTTAATTTCTGGTTTTCACGAAGTTTCGACTTTTTTGTAAATTTGACTCCTGTTTAAAAAATTGATCTTTTTTTCTGAATATTTCAACTTTTTTTGAAAAGTATGTTATTTTCAGAATTTTGACTTTTTACTCTTTTCTAATTTTTACTTTGTTTTGAAAATTTTGACCTTTTCTAAGCAAAATTTCGACCTTTTCTAAGCAAAATTTCGACTTTTCCTTCCACTTTTTAAAGACCTTGTTTTCAATATTTTACTTTTTTTTGAAAACCTCGATCTTTGAAAATCTCGACTTCTTTTTTCAAAAATTTCTACTTTTCTTGAAGTTTCGACTGTTATTTAAAAAATGCCTTTTTTAATTTTCGACTTTTTGAAAAAGTTTGATTTTTTCAAAATTTCGACTGTTTGCCCTTTTTCTCCTTTTTTTGAAATTTAATACGATCAAAATTTCGACTTTTTCTCAACTTTTTAAAAGCTTCAATCTTGTTTTCAAAATTTTACTTTTTTTGAAAATTTTGACCTTTTTTTAAATTTGGACTATTTTCTCATTTTGTCATTTTTTGAAAATGTCGAATTCTTTTTTTTCAAAAATTTCCACTTTTCTCGAAATTTCGACTTTTACGTAAATTTGACTTTTATTTGAAAAATTCGTTTTTTTTAAATTTCGACCTTTATTTGAAAAGTTCTTTCTTTTTTAATTTCGGCTTTTTGAAAAGATCGATTTATTCAAAATTTCGCCTTTTTAACCTTCTTCTAAATTTCCACATTTTTCTTAAATATTGGCCTTTTATGATCAAAATTTCGACTTTTCCTTTAACTTTTTAAAGACTTCGATCTTGTTTTAAAAATTTTACTTTTTTTGAAAATATCGGACTTTTTCAAAACTTTGACTATTTCTCAAAGTTTTGTCATCTTTTGGAAATTTCGAATGACTATTTTTCTCGAAGTTCCAACTTTTATGTAAATTTGACTTTTATTTAAAAAATTCCTTTTTTAAAATTTCGACTTTTTGAAAATTTCGATTTTTTCAAAATTTCGACTGTTTTTCTTTTTCTAATTTTCCACTTTTTTTGAAAATTTGGACTTTTTACGATCTAAATTTCGACTTTTCGTTAACTTTTTAAAAGCTTCAATCTTGCTTTCAAAATTTTACTTTTTTTGAAAATTTCGACCTCTTTCAAAATTTGGACTATTTCTCAGTTTTGTCATTTTTTGAAAATTTTGAATTTCTTTGTTTTCAAAAACTTCTACTTTTCTCGAAGTTTCGACTTATACGTAAATTTGATTTTTATTGAAAACATTTTTTTTTTATTTCGACTTTTATTTGAAAAGTTCTTTTTTTTTCAACTTTTTTGATACAGTTCGATTTTTTCAAAATATCGACTTTTTAGCCTTCTAATATCCACATTTTTTTAAAATGTTGACCCTCTATGGTCAAAACAGCGACTGTTCCTTCAACTTCTTAAAAGCTTCGCCCTTGCTTTCAAAGTTTTGATTTTTTTTTAAATTTCGACCTTTTTTAAAATTTTGACTTTCTCTAATTTTCAATTTTTATAAATTAAGACTTTTTAAAGAATCTAAATATGTATTTCGAATTTGTTTTTTTAATTTGATAAATTGATATATGTCTTATCCTCTGAAATCAAGAAAGATTAAAAAACACAAAAAAAGTTGCTGTAACGCGTTTCGATGGCGAAGCTATTATTTTGGAGAGATGCTCATCGTATCTTTTGAAGATAAAGGAGGACCAGTTCGTTCCGCCAAAAAAAAAAAAATTTGATGTTTTAAATTGCGAAGCTAAAGCTGGCGTTTTAAAAAGAAATATTTTTTAAATACGTACTGAAAACTTCCAAAATAAATATTTTGAAATTTAGAAAACAAATTAAGTTTAAGTTTAAAAATGAAGAAATTTCGCGAGAAGCCCTTTCGAGTAAAAATTTAAAAGTTATATTAAAAAATCTGAGTGTTAAGAAGAATTTCGAGAAAACGAGGATTTCAACATTTTTGAGAAACTAACATGGCAACTTACCGAGCCCCTATGAAGCGTGGGCCCCAGAGCATTTACTCCCTTTACCCCCTCTGTCGGCGGGGCTGCGTACGATTATTGTTTCAACGTTTGTTAGACCTGTTAGTTACTTTTGTACACTTCTTACATTATTTATTTTTTAGAATTCCTATTTTATTTTTCATCAGACCGGTTAATTATTTTCATATTAGTTTCAAATTTATGACAATTCACAATGAAGTAATACATAAAAATTTGTTGTTCATTAATTAACGATATTTGCTGCTGTCGGTCTGTCTTATCAACTGCACTAGTGACATGGTAAAGGATTTGTTGATATAGGAACTGTAAACAATGTATGTTAAGGGAGTGCTGCAAACCAGAAGTGCCCTGTTAGGGGGTTTATGGGTTGATTTCCTCTTTTAAAAAGTCTAATAATGTTTTCTCGAATTTCTCCCTTTACTAAGCCTTCTGAATAGGTGATTAAAATTATTGACCTAATTATTGAGCCACTGTGAGACATAGTTGTTGAAAAAACAAAAAATAAATAAAAAAAACCATTTATTACTTTAAATATTTGAAAATCTCTACAATTTATTATAATAATAAAATTGTGAAACAGACACATAGAACTTCCCTATTGCAACAATTCCAAATTTCAGGTGCTATTGGCAGTAATCCTCACTACTACCAGTGCCGTGTCGGGCCTTTTATGGATGGAGAAACTGACAGGAAACTCGGCATTCAAGAAAAATCTCAGAACATTTCAAGTCACAATTCTCAAAATTCCAAATTTTCCAAAAAGGTTCAATTTTGTAAATAAGTAGAAATTTTGAGAAAAAGTTTAATTTCAAAAAAATCAAAATTTTTTAAGTCCAGATTTTCAAAAAAGTAGAAATCTCGATAAAAAAAATGGTAATTTTTTAAAAATGGCTTAAATTGTGGGAAAAATATTTAAATTTAGAAAAACCAAATTTTCAAAAAGGTCGAATTTGTCAACATTATTCAACATTTCCAGAAACACTCAACTTTTTTAAAAAGGTCAAAATTTAAAATAGAAATTTCCAATTAATTAGATCGGTATTATGAGAAAAAGTCAAAATTTTGAAGAAAAAAAGTTTTGGAACGTTAATGTGCTGAAATGTCTAAATTGTCAAAAGAGTCGAATTTTTTAAAGAAATACAAACTTTTAATAAAAATAAAATCTTTCAAAAAAGAAAGTAGAAAATACCAAAGAAATCGAAATTTCAAGAAAAATTTGAAATTTTGAGAAAAAGTAAAATTTTTGACCAAAAAGCTAAATTTTCGAAAAAAAAAGCCCAGTTTTAAAAAAAAATTCGAAATATTTAAACTAGTATTTTCAAAAATAAATAAGTTCCAGAAAAATTTAATTTTACAAAAGACATTTTCAAAGGTGGCCAAAATACCACGAAAAGAAACTAGATTTTGGAAAGAATCAACATTTCGAAAACGTTGAAATTTTGGGTAAAAATTTGGGACAAAGGTGTAAATTTTACATAAATTGAACAATTAAACAATTGAAATGTTTGCTTAAATTTTCAGTCAGAATTTCAAAAAGAAGCCAAATTTTGGATATTTTCAATTTTTTGTTATTAATTTTCCGAAAAGTCGAGATTTTCAGTAAAAGTTTTCAAAAAAGGTATTTTTGTATAATTTTGAAAAAAAGTTGATATTTTGAAAAATCTTGAATTTTTCAAATAAATAGTACAAATTTTCAACAAAGAATAATTTTCCAAAAAAAGTTTTGATTTACAAAATTCGAATTTATAGCAAAATACAAAAATTAAAAAAAAAAGACGATATTTTAAAAAGTACAAATTTCCAGTCAGAATTTCAAGAAAAGGCGTACATTTTGAAAAAAGTGTCACTTTTGCTATGTGAATTTGCAAAAGGGTGGAAATTTAAAAAAAAGAAAATTTTTAGAATATTCGTAACTTTCAAAACAGGTTCATTTGTAATTGTTTAATTTTGCTCTGAAGGCATAATAGGATTGCCCTTTGCGAGTGGATTAAACTTAAAAAAATTTCAAAGAAACCAAATTTTTCAAAAAAATTCAAACTCTTAGCAGAAGTCGAATTTTTCAAAAAAAAATCTACATTTATAAGAAATTTCGACATAAAAGTCGAACTTTTGAGAAATAATCAAAATTATTAAATTTCGAGAAGCCGAAATTGTTGAACAAAAAGTTGAAAAATTTTCATACAATCACAATTTTGAAAAGTACAACTTTTATTTAAAATCTTTTAAAAGCTTTTTTCAAAAAAGACAGAATTTTTTAATAAAATCGGAATTTCAAGAAAAAGTCAAAAATTTTTAAATAAAAAATTGATTATTTTTGAAAGGATTAAGATTTTCAAAAAAATTAAAATATCGATATAAAGATTAATATTTTAAGAAAGTCAAAATTTTAAAATAAAGTTTTGAAAAGGATAAACTTTTAAAATGTCTAAATTTTCAAAAGAGTCGAAATTTTCAATAATAAATTGAAATGTAAAGAGTGAAATTTTTCAAAAAGAGTTTTTGGAAACATTCCACATTTAAGAAAAAAACAAGTTTGTAAAGAGTCGACACTTTACGAATTTGTACACAAATAAATCTCCAGAAAAAGTTGAATTTTCCAGAAACTTGAATACTTTTAAAAAGTGGTCAAAAGGTCACGATAAAAAACTATATTTTAGGAAAAATCAAATTTTCAAAAAGGTCGAAATTGTTAACATAACAAAAACTAAAAGTCGAAATTTTTAAAAAGAGTTAAAATTTTCAAAAAAAAAGCGTGTTTTTGTAATTTTTTGAGAAATAGCATTTTCAACGAAGCCTAATTTATCAAAAAGAAGTTTAAATTTTCAAAAGTCGAATTTTTCAAAAAAATTAAAAACAAGAAAGTCCGGATTTCGACATAAAGTTCGAAATTTTGAGAAATAATGAAAATTTCTAAATTTCGATGAAGTCCAAATTTTGGAACAAAAATTCGAAAAATATGAAAAAATAATTTAAAAAATGGATTATTTTTAAAATGTCGAAATTTTCACTAAAAGCCGGATTTAAATGAAAAGTTGACATTGAATTAAAAAAACAAAATTTTGAAATGATCAAGACTTACAAAAGAAAAAAATTGAAATTTTGAGAAAAATTCAAAATTTTGAAAAAAAACGAAGTTTTGAGAAAGATAAAACTTTGAAATATCTAAATTTTGAATAGAGTCAAAATTTTCAATAATGATTTGAAATTTAAAAATTGTCCAAAGAAAGTTAAAATTTTGGAAACATTCGACATTAAAAGAAAACAATTTTGGAAAATGTCGACATTTTCAATAACATTAGAAATGTTTATTACTCTTTCCCTACTTGAAAATTTGTACACAAATAAATTCCGATTAATTATGTCAAAAATATGTTACTTTAGAGACACAATTGGTAAATTTCGATCATAAGCGTTAGTAATATCAATAAATAGTGGTTGCAGTTTTGTGAAAAAGAGGTTCTTAAAAATCTCTTTTTCACACAACAAATAAATATTGTTGCGGCTATCGATTCGAATTGATTATTAACACGTGAATTGAATGACACTTTATTACCAAACTAAACTCGAAACACTACAACTGAATAATGAACTCACTTATTTACTTCTAACTACTAACTCACTAATGACACTGACTGACTCTAACTCTAACTCGAGGAAAAGGCGACCGCCTTATATAGTTTTGGCTCCCGGCTTCTAGAAAAATCCCGCAGATAAGGCTTACAGTTTGCCGAAATTTTTGGAATGCTTATCTGCCGTTTGCTTCGTTACCGCGGCCGTTTTCCTCTTATCAGATCTTTCTAGAAAATTTTCTTACGTACTAAATTCTATACTTTACATTTCGTTACAATATAAACAGTTTCATTTTGTAAGGCAAGCTCTGCTTCCCTAGCTTTCATGAAGAACACGCTACAGTATACTATTACAAACAGAGTGACTTTTTTCGACCTTGTGAAATGGTGATCTCTGCTTCATGTATAATTAGCAACAATTAAGGAATACTTTGTCAGCCAAACTACCTTTTTCAAGCTTATTAATCCCAATTTATTAACCAAAGCAGCTGATCCAAAAGTAATAAATTTTTAACTTAATGTTAGGTAATGGACTAATGTCAATAATTTTTTTCTCGAACTGTGATTTAATCATTACCCAATTTGCAACACATTCTCTTAAAGTTACGTTATTCAACTTTACCGCAAGGATGAATGAATGACTAGACTATAACTACTATCGTTATTTTACTGACACTAATAATAATCTTTTCCATTAAGGAAGGAACGGCAGAATAACATTTAACTGAATTGATTTGTATGGGAGCAAGTTCCCATGCTAGGTAGTTAATGTACTGTTCTGCTAAATATGTTACGAAAGTGAATTAAAAAAAGGAAAACATAAATATGTATTGTTTCAATTAGCATAAAACAAGTTCTCCTATTAAGAAAGAATACATTTTAATAAGTAGTAAAACCTGTTTATATTTTTAATGAAAAAGCAAAGGCTTAGCATCGTTTAAGTACGTTGTCGGTACATTTGATATTTTGGTAAAAATTCTTATTATTGTTCCTTACTGCTCTTTGCGTTCCTTGACCGCTCGTCATTTAACATTCAAAGTTTGTGACCATATTATACGTAAAGATAAGCAACTTCATAGAAATTGTAATCACAAGTTAATGATCGTTATCACTTGCATCATTCATAAACCTGTAAAACTTCATCTGATTGTGTGCCCTTAGTTGAACCTTCAAATTCGCAAAAATAAATCCAATAATTTCACATTTTATAAATATCCTAGATATAGATCAGTTTACATAACTGTGCAGCATTATCGCAGATGGCGACGCATTGTAACGAGCCAAACAAGAATTAGTAACGAGACTTTGTCAAAATATAGTAAAATGTCAAACTCCTATTCAAGAATTATCTTCGCTAATCACAGATTTGTTGTATACATATTTGTTCTTAGCATTTTACAGAATATTGTTTTGCACTTTTTGTTAAAGTAATTTGTAAGGATCAATGTTGACGAAACTCTGACAAGTATTCCACAACTGAGACGTCAACATGATAGTGTCATGATACGTCAAGACGAGTTTAATTGTCACTCGCTATTGCCCAAGAACAATTATCGCGCTGACATTCAATAATAAGTGATGGCTGAAGCGCTAGAAACTACACATAAGTATAAGATACCGGCGGCACATATTTTAGGTCAGAAGTATGATGATCAACTGTATGTTGTAATAGTCTCTGATTGTAATGATTTTACAAAATAAGTAATGAAATGCCATCTAAAAATTAATTGTTTTCTACTGATCTTTTTGAACGCTAACGATTATCTTACGTCGCTATATCTAATATTATATTAAGCTTGTTTACAGATACAAAACATGTATTGCCTCAAAGCTAGAATTGCAAGTTTTGTAAACAAAGGCGCCCATATTTATTAAATAATATGTGATGTAAATATTGTAAAGATATTGAGAAAAGTTAATTTATTAAGTGAAACATACAATTATGCAAAGTGAATATCTAGTAGCTTTAGATTGCATAGAGGTTTTACGGTGGTTGATCGTGAATAATGCAATAAACATAAGGCTTATCTCGGCCGTTTTTGCATTTTATTCTAAATACAATCTCCCAGATTTAATTATTTGGTTGCATGTGAAATATCTCTGCATCGGGGGGATTGAACTTAGTACAAAACAAAACAAAAATCTCTGGAAACATTCGTCTATTATTTCTCAGATTTAATCAGACCGTCTAGCTTCTATTATTTTACTTCTTGCTTTTGCTTTAATCACTGCAGACGTTTAAAGCAGAAAATAACATAAATAGAAAGAAACTAGTTTGGTTTCAGTCAGCAGCTTATTAATATTTTTGTGCGCGACCCTATACTTATCATTTATAATTAACAATGGTAACCTCTGCCAAATAAATGAAAGAAACTAAAGTAAAATAGCTTGAAACACACGGTTTACAACAAGAAAAATGAAATTACATTAAAATTGTTTGGAAACTACAGCAATGTGAAATAACCCGCTTAGTAAAAATGATGTGCGTCATTCGTCTTATCTAGTGGTCGTTCCGGGAAACTCACACTAATAGTTTTTTAATTTTTTGAAATCACACCAACTACTTATTGTTGTCGTGGAACGGATCCTTGTTATTTTCAAAAATTGAAATACTGAAACCAAGAAAGATTAAAAACCACAACCTGTTTCGATAGTCAAGCTATCATCTTCAGAGAGATACTCATAGAATAAACCGTGTTGCAATCTTGAAAAGATTACGAATTATGATTAAATATAGTAATAATAGTGGAAGACGCGGCATTTTAAAAGTGTGGAATACAATCTAAATATTGAAACCTACACTAATTTGCCTATATGCCACTCATACTTTAAAATCCTCTTTTTTTCACTTATAATAATACCAATACTTATTAATTTGCTTTAAAAATATCCCGTCATTACTGTATTTTTATAGGACGTGGATTTTAAAAATCACTTTAGGGCGTTTGCGTGGCAGTAAAGTTCGTGGTGCAAGCAGCTGCCTCTGCACCATTTTGTGTATTCTGTGGCAGGATTAGAAGGCAGTCAGTGAGTCCCATCCACCCTTCAGATCAATATCGAGGGCGTACAGCACAGTTAAACGGGGGGGAAAAATCTTCACTATGTCACTTTTAATTGCCACTTACATCAAACATACTGAGAGTGCTACCGTCGACGAGGAATCAATATTCAAAAATAGGTCGATGGTTTATTATTAATTTAACAAAAGTTGCTCAAAAAGGACAGTGGAGGTGGAGATGGCGACATGTGCGCCTTTTTTAAAAATGTCACCGTTGTAAAGGATAGAATTACTGATTAAAAGCCGCGTGTTTGGATTAAATTATTTGAAATTAATTAATCCAATTTATATAAATCAGGAAATAACGTTGGCTGATGAAACCAGTTTATGAGGTCGTGTTTATGTTTGAATAAAATGCTGCTCAGTTTCATAATCTGATTATTTTGATCGCCGCAACCGATCTGTTATTCTTTCTTAACACTGGATTAACTTGGTTACAAAATTATACTGTCATAAATTACTTTACAATTACTTTGAACATCAAGCAACTTCTTTCCTTGGCGCCCTGTGCAAAATCTTAAAACTTTAACCTTATGAATCAACATGAATAAAATAAATTTATTTATAATTACGTCTTTAGAAACTACGTTTCAATCCTCATCATCAGATTGTATTTTAATGCCTTCATTATTACAATTTTGCAGATTTTTTAGGTTATATACTAGACACAACAATTAGGGAATATATCACCTTTCTGAAGATGACAGCTTGGCTATCGAAACGCGTTAGAGCAACCTCTGTTGTATTTTTTAATCTTTCTTGGTTTTAGGGGACAAGATTTGTATTTCAATTTTTTAGAAAATAAAAAAACCCACATTTTTAGATGACTTTCAAAGCACTGCAATTCAAAGAAAATTGATCATAGCGTAAAATAAAAAAAAAGCATATTAACGCTACAAGTTTCTAATTTTTAGATCTTGACTTCCAAACTTTTTAGCCAAATCACCATGTGCGAAAAACTGTTCAAATTTTTATATATCTTTAAGAAGGTAGATGGAAGTCAATAATTTTTTCTAACGATTCCTTCGTGCTCTTCTAAATAATTAAGTTCAGTTTGGTTAGAATGATTTTTCATTAAATCATTCTCCTTCAAAACGGAAGTCATTTTTGGCTTTGGTAATCAATAATGATCATGAAGAAATGCAACTTTTTTCCAAATTACGAATCCCCGATATTCAGCGTGTTTCAGAATAAGTTAATCATCCTCCTTTAAAACGGAAGTCAGTTTTGGCTTTGGTAATCAATAATGATCATGAAGAAATGCAACTTTTTTCAAAACCACGAATCCCCGATATCCAGTGTGTTTCAGAATGAGTTAATCATCCTCCTTCAAAACGGAAGTCAATTTTGGCTTTGGTAATCAATGATGATCATGAAGAAATGCAACTTTTTTCAAAACCACGAATCCCCGATATCCAGTGTGTTTCAGAATGAGTTAATCATCCTCCTTCAAAACGGAAGTCAATTTTGACTTTGGTAATCAATAATGATCATGAAGAAATGCAACTCTTTTTCCAAACTACGAGTCTCAATTTCCAGCGTGTTTCAAAATGAGTTATATTTTGAAAATGTAATTTTTCTCAAAGTTCGACATTGAATTGATTTTAAATGAATACGCGAATAATGACGAAGGGAAAATGCTGTTGACGTTTCTGATCAACTCTTAGGAGTCACTAGAATATCCAATCAATGTGATATAACTTAGAAACTTGTATTTCATAAAGATAAAATTATAGTGGAAAATAAAAACATTACTGATGACCTTTAACTTATTACCAAATTGCTTGACCACCAATAATATATGAGTTTTAACTGGATAACACAAAATGTGAAAACGTTTTGCTTCAAACGAAGGTTCTGTTCAAGTCTTTGGTTCTCTGATATACCCAAGCGATGATGTACAATTTAGAAAATTGAGTATAATATGAAGATAAAATTGTAAGGGAAAAAGAAAATGTTACTGATGAACTTTCCATATTCATTGAAATTTTGATCACCAGATGATTAAGATGGATCGATTTTACCACATTAGACTATGACAGCGATATGCTGCTTAGTTTCAGATGAAACTTCTGATTACTTTTTAACTAACTAATTTTGGTGAAACGTACTGGTCCTTAAGTTATCTTCAAAAACTGAAATACAAATCTTGTTCCCTGAAACCAAGAAAGATTAGAAAACACAACAGAGCTTGCTCTAACGCCTTTCGATAGCCAAACTATCATCTTCAGAGAGTATCTCTCTAATTATTAGTTTTTAATTAACTAACTAACCTAACCTAACCAATTGATAAGGTGCAGCTTAGAAAAATGTAACACATGAAGACAATATTATAACGGAAAAAGAAAATATTACTCACGGACTTTCGTTTTTCATTGAAAATTTCACCACCAAATGATTAATAAAATGCATCGATTGTGTCCGAATACCTAAGGTTATAATGGAGATTTGCTCTCTATTTTGAAATGGAAGCTTCTGGTTAGTCTCAAGGGTCTCGACAAGACCAAATTTTAGTGGAAAAGGAAAATATTACTGATGAACTTTCGTTTTTCATTAAAATGTTTACCACCAGCTTAAAAAATGTATCAGATGAAGACGAAATTGTACTGGAAAAAGAAAATATTACTGATGAGCTTTCGTTTTTCCTTCAAATTTTAACTACCAAATGATTATGCAAGTAGAATGCAACCTAGACTACAAATGCATGCAGCCCTCCAGGCGTGTATAGTGAATCATAAGGTAGCTGAACTACCAACAGTTGAAACACTGCCACTCAGCGAAGCGGTTGCTCTCCAGGAAAAATTTGCCAGAAGACAAGGATTCTAATGCACAGACCAATAGGTTTGAACATTTATTAGATTCGAAGTTTGAAAACCAAAGACCGGTTTCTATCTTGTTAGATCTCGTCAGTTTGGTATATCCAACTCGAATGCTAACAAATGTTCCGACAAGTAAGTACTAAAGAGTTCATGGACGTCAAGCGTGTGACTCTTAGTACTACCACCTATTGGTCCATAGAGAAACTATGGGCATCGCCAACAATGTCGTATGCAAGTAGAATGCAACCCAGACTACAAATTCATGCAGCCCTCCAGGCGTGTATAGTGAATCATAGGTAGCTGAACTACCTTGAAACACTGCCACTCAGAGAAGCGGTTGCTCTCTAGGAAAAATTTGCCAGAAGACAAGGATTCTAATGCACAGACCAATAGGTTTGAACATTTATTAGATTCGAAGTTTTAGTACTTACTTGTCGGAACATTTGTTAGCATTCGAGTTGGATATACCAAACTGACGAGATCTAACAAGATCGAAACCGGTCTTTGGTATCCAAACTTCGAATCTGACAAATGTTCAAACCTATTGGTCTGTGCATTAGAATCCTTGTCTTCTGGGAGATTTTTCCTAGAGAGCAACCGCTTCGCTAGGTGGTAGTGTTTCAACTGTTGGTAGTTTAGCTACCTATGATTCACTATACCCGCCTGGAGGGCTGCATGAATTTGTAGTTTAGGTTGCATTCTACTTGCATACGACATTGTTGGCGATGGCCATAGTTTCTCTATGGACCAATAGGTGGTAGGACTTAGAGTCACACGTTTGACGTCCGTGAATTCTTTAGTACTTACTTGTCGGAACATTTGTTAGCATTCGAGTTGGATTTACCAAACTGACGAGATCTAACAAGATCGGAACCGGTCTTTGGTATCCAAACTTTGAATCTAAAAAATGTTCGAACCTATTAGTCTGTGCATTAGAACCAAATGATTATTAAGATGGATCAATTGTGTTCGAATACGCAAGATTATAAAGGCGATATGTCGTTCACTTCCAGATGAATCTTCCGGTTAGTTTCAAGAGTCTCTGGCATAACCATTCGATAAGGTACAATTTGGAAAAGTGTATCACGTGAAGACAAAATTAGAGTGGAAAACGAAAATATTACTGATGAACTTTCGTTTTTCGTTAAAATTTTGACCACCAAACGATTAAAATGGATTGACTGTACCCGAATACGTCAGATGATGGAGGCGATGTGCTATTCAGTTTTCAAATGAAGCTTCTGGTTAGCTTTCAAGGGTCTTTAGCCTAACCATTCCATAAGATACGGCTTCGAAATGTGTATGACATGAAGACAAAATTAATAGTGGAAAAAGAAAATATTACTGATGAACTTTCGTTTTTCATTAAAATTTTCACCACCAAATGATTATTAAATGAACATGAAGACAAAATTATGGTGGAAAAAGAAAATATTACTGATGAACTTTCGTTTTTCATTAAAATTTTGACCACCAAACTGATTATTAAGATGGATTGACTGTGCCCGAATAGGTCAGATGATGGAGGCGATGTACTATTTAGTTTCAAATGAAGCTGCTGGTTAGTTTCAAGGGTCTTTAGCCTAACCATTCCTTAAGATACAGCTTCGAAAATTGTATGACATGAAGACAAAATTATAGTGGAAAAAGAAAATATTACTGATGAACTTTCGCTGTTCATTAAAATTTTCACCACCAGATGATATCAAGATGAGATGACTGAGATTCGAATACGTAAGATGATGGAGACGATATTGTATTCAGTTGCAAACGACGCTTCTGGTCAATTTCAAAGTTCTCCAGCCTAACCATTCCATAAGATAGAAAACTGTATCACGTGAAGACAAAATTATGATGGAAAAAGAAAATATTACTGATGAACTTTCGTTTTTCCTTGAAATTTTGACCACTCAAATAAATATTAGATGGATCGATTGTGTCCGAATACGTAAGATTATGAAAGCGGTATGTCATTGAGTTCCAGATGAAGCTTCTGGTTAAGTTTCAATGGTCTCTAGCAAAACCTTCGATAAGGTACAATTTAGAAACGTGTATCATATGAAGACAAAATGGTAGTGGAAAAAGAAAATATTACTGATGAACTTTCGTATTTCTATTAAAATTTTGACCACCAAATGATTATTAAAACGGATTGACTGTACTCAAATAAGAAAAATGATGAATGCGATATACTAGTCGGTTTCAAATGAAACTACTGGTTAATTTCAGAGGTCTTTAGCATAGCCATTCTTTAAGGTACAGTTTAGAAAAATGTTCCATATGAAGGCAAAATTATAGTGGAAAAAGAAAATATTGCTGATGACCTTTCCTTTTTCATTAAAATTTGACCACCAAAGCAATGAAGTACAGTAAAACCCCGCTTAACGCGGGGGTTACGTTCCAACCAAGTACAGCGTTATACGAAACAGCGTTAAACGAGGTCATCTCTTTGTGTAAATAATGGGGTTAGTGGAAAACGGGTGTAAAAAGTAAGTAAATCACCATTTTCGTTTAAATCATTCAGATTTTTCTGCATTTGCAATTTTCCGCTTTTTTATCAAGAAGGTGCTTAATGTCATTTGTATTTTTCTTTTGGGCCTATAAGAAGTTGTCAATATGTGGGCAAGGCATCCATGGCACCCCGTTTTGCCTTTGAACTTCTATCAAAATCTGCCTCATTTTCAAAAAATTGGTTCAAACTTTCCCAGTTATACTGGCTAAACTGGTTTTAAGAAATGCCTTTGAAAGTTTTCTTTTGCTCTTCTTCAGAATTACTATTTTCAATATTTTTGTATTTTTCTTGATCCACTATTTCCTTGAGCTCATTATCAAAATTCCTTTGAGATTTTCCACATTTTTAAACCTGTTTGTTTCGCTAATTCGACTATTTCGTTCGTATCAACAATAGATTTTCTAGTGTCATCGTTCTCATTTAGATCTGGCCAAATGTTTTACCACACTTCAGAAAAAAAATTATATGTGTGTGTTGTATGTACTTTGGATTTAGAGGAAGCCCAATGGTGAGTGCAATTTCCAGCGAATCCAACTGTTCCAATAAAAAATCGTTAAACCGAAACAGCGCTAAATGGAGCTGTGTTAAGCGGGGTCCTACTGTACTAAGAATGATCGTTTTTCTTGAACGCCAAAGATTAAGACAAAGATACACGATTTAGTTTCAGACAAAGCGTCTGGTCAGTTCTTAGAATCTGCAGCATATCCAATCGTTTGGGTACAACGTTTCAAGTATGAAGATAAAATTATGATGGAAAAATAAAATATTACTGATGAATTCTAGTTTCCCACTGAAATTTTAATTCTCCAAGAACACCTGAGTTGATTTAGGGTGAACAAATTTAACTAAATACACGAAAATCACCCTGAAGCAAAATTTGGCTATGCCCATGCACTTCTCTCCTTTTCCATACATCCATCTCCTTTACCATACATCGGAGGAACCAACGTCCAGTTCAGGAAAACGTCTATTTTTTTTATGGAAAACATAAACATATGCTCTCTACAGAAGGTTAAATGGAACTAATACAACGTTTCTTTTTTAACTGCTGAAATGTACATTTCAACAAGCAAATTTATATTTATGTCTTGTTAGCGCACGTATACAATTGAAAATTTACATCCCGTTTCCATAAATAGTTTTTGATATGCAGGTGCGTATTTAACTACACATTATGTGTTAACTCACTTCCAGGTGTCTACTGACATTTTAAAATATTTATAACTTTGAATTTTAAAGGTCTTGTAAGTAATGATAAATGTGTAATGAAGTGAAGAAATATAAAACGTACATAATATTAATTAACAAAGTCGTAAAAATAGATTTAATAGCTGCTTGGCTTAGTTAATTGATTGCTAATTAATGGGTCGCAATCGTGAGCATCTTGGCCTAATTATTCGCTCTTTAGGGGCTGAACGTTTTTGGAGAGTATCCTTTAACGCTCACAAGTCAATTTTATGGAAACATTTTGCGTAAGTAGCGATTTTTGTTCGTGAAGGTGGATAACAGAACTCGGTTTTCCAAAGACTACTGTAAAATTGAAATACAGAACTTGTCCCCTGAAACCAAGAAAGATTAAAAAACACAACGAACGTTGCTCTAACCGTTTGTTGGGGTGTTTAATCTTTCTTGATTTCAGAGGACAACGTTGCTCTAACCGTTTGTTGGGTTTTTTAATCTTTCTTGATTTCAGAGGACAAGTTCTGTATTTTAATTTTTGAAGATAACCAAGGACCAGTCCGTTCCACCAAAAAAGACTACTGGCTTTGTGTCCACTTAATACTCACTTCTAATGACTTATGCCCTTAGTTTCATCGAATATAACCTGATTGTAATTCTGAGCAGTAATTGTTTCAATTAGTAGATAGCAAAACATGTTCCTCGTAAAATACAGTCGAAGTCACTCAATGGCATTCACGTCACTTGAGCATTTATGTGACTAACTAATGGCCTATATTCATAACTATTAGACTTTATTAACAATTAAAACATCAACTGATATTAAAAATGTCACGATGTTTCGATAAATATTTGCTACGACCGGACCTGGTTTCGCTAGAAATGTCAATTAATAGCCTATAGTTGATCGTGTTCACAACAAACTACCATGCTGACAATACGAAGGAATAAACTGGTTGATGGTTGTTGTTTGTAAATATTTTCAACTGTAACACGCTCGACTGTTTCATTGTAGAACATATAATCGTCGTCAGTAGCTTTATAATCATCACTAACCCCTCCACGTATCTCAAAATAATCGCTCCCGATGCGCTCATGAGCCTTTTTCTTCAATCATTTGTCTGGATTTAGTCTCTGTCTGGATTGCACCTAAACGAATTATCAACTCCTTAATCCTGTCGATGCAATTTTCTGATCATTACGACGAGCGTCGAAGGGTAGATACTCTTTCGTGGTTGATATCAGTTGCGCCAATTATGATCTGTAAAATGAGGGTGCCACTCTTGTCATGCTATACGGTGTATTACTCCCGGAGGAAATCACATCGAAAAAGCTCTTTCGTGGAAATTAATTGATCCCACTCACTGCTGCTCCTATTCTTCATAAACAATGCTATGTAAAAAGTATTATAGTAGGATCGATTGTGGCATAGAACGATTACTTGAAGTTCCATTCTGTTCGCTGTTTTAATAAATAAATGATTCCTGGAAATCGTGCTTTATGTTTAACCGATAAAAAGTTAAAAGGAAAGTTTATAGACATTCTTTCAGTTAGTTAGAAACTTTGAAAGATGAGCCTTACATCAATACTTGGAATGTATGCACAGTTCCTTGTCAGAGGCGCCCATAATTTAATGCAATATTGGCAAGCATTTGAAAACCAAGCAACGGATTAAGTCGACGCTAAAATTTTTGAAAAAAAAAACAAAACACAAATATTTTCGCATCAGCTATTACACTAATAACTGTTTATTGGAAAATTCTTTTTGTATAAAATCGGGTGACCATCTTTCTGAAAATAAGAATAAATCTAGAAATGTTTTTCGCAAGAAAAATGGTATCCATTTTTCTGAAATTTCGCACCGTTTGCTTTGTGAAATTCTTTAATATTCATAACTATTAAACTTTATTAATAATTAAAACAACAACAGATATTAATATCGTGGAATTTTTAATATCTGTTGTTGTTTTAATGGTTAATAAAGTTTAATATTTGTGTTACAATTCTAGGTTATCTTCAAAATTGAAATACAAATCTTGTTCCCTGAAGCCAAGAAAGATTAAAAAACACAAAAAAGGTTGCTCTAACGCGTTTCGACAACCAATCTATCATCTTCAGAGAGATACTAAATTTCTACTACATCTCTCTGAAAATGATAGGTTGGCTGTCGAAACGCGTTAGAGCAACCTTTGTTGTGTTTTTTAATCTTTTTTGGTTTCAGAGGACAAGATTTGTAATTCAATAAAGTTTAAGAGTTATGAATCCATTTTTTTAAATGATTTTTTTGAATTGGGTAATAATTCAGAGTTAGATCTGTTAATATGGTGGTTCATATTTTGATTATTCTGTCAATCTTTCAATGTTTTTTGAGACGCGGCTTCTCAAGGGGCTAAATTTAAACGTGTTTGGTACCATCACCCCCTAAAAAGCCAAACCAAACTAGAAATTACGAGGAACACTTTTTTACTAAATAATGAAGCTTCGATTTTTGGCACGCAGCATCGACATTAATTTGGAAAATTTGATAAACCTTTTCTTAGAAATTCCAATTTTTTTAGTTTAATTCGTTCCTGGACTCGAACCTACACGCTACCTCAGACCAGCTGCTGAGAGTGATTGAAACAATCACTCAACGCATGAACTGGAACCAGGTAGTTAGAGCTATTTTCTTCGATATCTCCAAGGCATTTGACACAGTTTGGCACCAAGGGCTTGTCTACAAGATGCACCAGTTTGGAATACATCTAACAATGGTTCAAATGGTAAGCTCGTTCCTGGACCAGCGCTCATTCAGAGCAAAGGTGGGACAGGAACTATCAAACCAGTTTAGGCTACAGTATGGGGTGCCTCAAGGCTCTGCTTTGTCACCTCTGCTGTATTCTCTGTTCACAGCGGACATCCCGAGAACCAATCCAACAATCGACCATACCTTTTTGGCAACTTACGCAGACGACACAGCTTTGGTGGCGTACTCTTTCAGTCCAGAGTTGGTCACCAGGCGACTTCAGGAGGCAACAGATAGTTTACTAGATTACTTCGGTCAATGGAGAATCCAAGTCAACGCAGACAAGACCCAAGCAGTCTTCTTCATCCGGAGAAGACTCCAACCATATGGACATGTAAATCTTCACGAGCAAAACGTCGACTGGAGACTTCACTAAAGCACTGAACTAAACACTGTGGCTTGTGATTAAGTTCAAGAAGGTTTCACCCCTTTACCACCAAGCGTACGCTTGAAAATGCCAGTTCTGCTGGCGAAATACGTGTCGCGTAATTATTTATTTCATTGCCGATGTGGTAAAAGGTAAAACCTTCTTGGACTGGAGACTTCAGGCAAAGTATTCAGGTGTAATTCTGGATAAAAGACTTACATTTCAGGCACACATCGATTATGCAGTGACCAAAGCCAAAATGCTGAAAGGACTGCTGCAAGCGATGATTGGTAGAAATAGATAACCTGTCCATTGGACTTAGTGTTACTATACAAATCAATTATAAGACCAGCGATGATCTACACATCTGTAGCTTGGTCACAGGCAATGGATAATCAGATGAAGAAACTCCAGGTGTTCCAGAACGTCTTTCTAAGACAAGCCATGGACGCTCCATGGATTGTGAGGAACAATCAACTCCATAGGGAAGCTGAACTACCCCTGGTAAGAGATTTTCTTAGGGAAACTAATCCCAGGGCGATGGTAAGAGCGGAAACGCATCCCAACGAGCTAGTTCGACAGGCAGATGGATTACGATCCAAACATCCCAACCAGGATTAGGAGACCAAAGGCTAGGCTACGACTTCCATTTCGGAAATTTTTGTTTTGTTTGTTTCTTATGTTTCAGGCAAAGCAGCTTACAATAGTGCTCCAGGACTAATTGTACTGTTCCGACGGAGGGATTGGGGGCCAAGGACCCGACCCGAAGAAGGAGGGGTTTTTAGTCGGTACCCGTAGTGAGCGGACGTCCGACACTATCTGGGTATCTTCCCAGATGTCCTTAACGGATTTTTTCCTATTTTAAAAAAATAAATAAATAAAAAAATTCGACTCCAACTCCAATTTTGCGAAATATTTTTTTTTAGAGATGTTTAGAAAAGCTTGCCTCCAGATTCGAAATCTCGATGGCTTCTCATCGATTTCGATTACGCTTCCGTAAAACAATTTTTATAAAAATGTTGCCTAAAATTTGGAGGCGAGTTCAAATTAAGGCCTTAATGTCAAAGGGAATGATTTTTGAGAAAATTCGAAGTTTATTGCGTTTAATTTCTTGAGGCCGGCATCAAAACTATGTTCTTGTTTAACAGGGAATGATCTTTTTGGTTCAAATCCCACACCCCCAAAAAGTTAGGAAAAATAGACACTGAAGTATTACTGTAAGTACATCCTGGGAAATTAAATATTTTTTGAGCTACGTTAGGAATTCCGTCGTCGCCACATTTTTCGTAAACAACAACCCAAACAGCCTACAAATGTTTATGCTCCGAAATGAAATAAACGCTGCGGCAGTTTGTGCATTTAACATTAATTTTATGGATACATCGTTGTAAAAAAATGTAAACTAGATGCAACTATTTTCATATTAGTATAAAGGTAGGGCGACACTATGTAAAAATTTGTCGTCATTAATAAGCGATCGCACCTACACCTGGTAACGTGAAAAGCGTCAATTGATCTATGAAGTCGTAAATCATTTATTTAAAATCACTAGCACCGAGTTAGGGGTAATTTATGTTTATGTTCCGAAATGAAATATATGCGGCAGTTTGTGCATTTAACATTAATTTTATGGATGCATCGTTGTAAAAATATGTAAACTAGATGCAACTATTTTCATATTAGTATAAAGGTACGACGACAATACGTAAAAATTTGTCGTCATTAATAAGCGATCGCACTTGCACCTAACGTAACGTGAAAAGCGTCTATTGACCTATGAAGTCGTAAACCATTTATTTAAAATCACTAGCGCCGAGTTAGGGGTAATTTATGGGTTGAATAAACAAATCTTTTCTTTTTCTGCTTTTAGGCGAAATAAGGCCCTTTAAGGAGTTTCCTGATACGACACAATGCCGGAAAACGTATATCTCATAAATTAGAAATCGTCCAATAGATTTCATAGAAACAGTCGATAAAAGTCACTTGATACTTGATTAAAATTAATAAAGCTGAACGTGAAGAGTAAGTCAATGATTTAAGGGAAATAATAGGGAAAATATGCGGCAGACACGATGGCGCAATAAAGTTGCCCGTTTCGGTTTTTACATGTAGTTTTATCTCATAATCACGCTCGTGTACTACGTGAGGTGGAACTCCAAAACATATTCCAACTCGACACATCACTTTAAAGGCAAAAGCGACAAAGTTCCTCTACCTCTTCACCACGTCCTCTCGTCCGTTGCCATCGCCTTGATGGTTAAATTAAGGCGGCTCATAGATATCACGGCTTGAAATTTTTCCAGTTTAAGACACTCTCTTTAGGATACATTGTATGGCGCGCCCCTTCCAGTATTTAAACAAGGAATGCAATTTATCCAATGCAATTTATCCAATGTTACCAACAACATCAAAGTAAAATCCAATGGTAAAGTGCAGTGTATGGCGACCTTTAGATAGTTGAGAATGCGGGAGAGAAGTTGAAATTTTCAATGCACCTCGCACAAGTTTTCCATCCCGCTTAGTTCAAAGTGGTAAAGAGGGACGCTGAGCTGACGCGTGTTCCCCACTTTACAGTAACTTCACACAGAGATGAATTCGGTGAATCGACCCGACACGTGGCCCTTCGGTGCGCGTCGAAGATATACGATGAGTTTTTATGGCATTAGGGTACATGAACTTTGGTCCAGAAAGAATTAAATCCGGAATTAATTAAAACATTAGCATATTGTACAAATAAAGCTGTACATACGCCTCGAGATTAACATCTGAATCAGAAGAGGTATGTCCGTCAATCAACTTGAGTGTAGCTTTTAGTTTCAGTAGAAATATTTTTTATCGAAATTCGTGATGACGATACTCAGATTCAGGTGTGAAAATGCCTCGGTTTCTTACAACTTTAAGCTGCTAATCAGGGCCGTGGTAAGCATGATATACAGCCCCGGTGGCAAAATTTAAGGGGCGGCAAAAATCCAGATCAAATTCACACGAACTTATTAACGAATTTGAACAAAACATCATTCTGCAATCTGCACGAACTCTTTAAAACCTGTGCAAGGAGATTAAGTTTGTTTTGTTAATTTGATTTAAACAATTAACTTTTAGTTTTTGAGTCATAAGAAGCCGCCCGGCACCCCCCGTATTTCTGGGGGTGTACCACACTTTAGGAAACACCGTTTTAGATGTACCACAGCCGATTATACGTCTCTATACTTATCTGATGGTTAAAAATTACGCAATAACATTGTAGACGCAAGTAAAAATGCTTACCCCCAACAAGAGTAGCACCCTTCCATCTTTTTGCTATTCTATTTCCTTTACCTGAAACAGAAAAATATAAATAAATACTTCAGATATCTGCATTAACATAATTAAAGCGTCTAACTGGCTATCTGTCTGTCGCCTGGTCTTTTGTCCAGGCTAATATGGAAAACTGCTAAATCGACTTTAATGAAATTTTTACTAAAATGTAGAGTATTTTTAGGGGTACCTTTTAGGCTATTTTTTCTAGTAAAACTCCACCTTTTACATACAAAAACCCAAGTGTGCTAATAATATTATTTAAATATTTCAACTTTTTCCTTCTGCCACTATTCTCAAATTTTGACCTCTTGTATTCTTGTATTGTATCATGCTCTCGAAGTATATGGTCAATTAGTCGAATGGGTTTACATTTGAATTCTACAGTCCTAGTAAAGGGCCGCTGATTTAGAAGTCCGCCACAAAATTTGAAGTTACTCCGTCCCTGTTTAGCAATTATCGTCTTTCATACATCTTTAGAAAATCCGTCAGTAGCCGTGTACTTACCGCAAATTGAAGGAAGTCATAACACGTGTCACAATTTGCAGTTTTTAATAAGTAATATTACGTGAGATTTTATCAGACACTTAACATTAACGATTTTTCGCGACCTTCCTTTTCTGACTTAATGCTTTGGCAGGTGAAATTCAAAATACATAAAATATGCACAATATAAACAACATTAATTGCAAATGACAATCGTTAGTAAAATTGTTTGATAAATTGTGAAACTGCACAATTTCAATGGAAGTTAAAAATATCAATCATTGTATTTTCTGCTCAAAATTACTGAACATTGACAGTTTCCCATCGACTATCAAGAATTAGGGCGATGCTCTCGAAATACAGATAATATGTGGATTAATTAGGCTCTTTGTGGTAGTTTGTTTGTTTATTCCCAACCCATGTTTGTTTACGTCGATTATAAATTTATTTTTTTAGAGCACAGCGATATCCAAACATAAGGCAGACCATTATCTATTAAATTGCCGCTATCAAGAGGTTAAGGTTATGTTTATTGTTAATTTTAAGATTAAATTTTCATCACGCACACACTTTTTAACTTGAGAGGTATTACTTACTATTTAGTCTGGGTTTAATTAATTACCTTCCTGATATGTGGAGTATGAAAGCTTTAAAAGCGAAATAACAATACTATAAAATTCAAATGTGTTCATTGATATGATGTCCCACAGACGGTAATGTAATTTATTACAGTTACATGAGGATAACTCGTTGAAGTAGTTAGAATATGAAAGTCATTTGTTCAGTACGTAATCTGGTTCAGATGCATATTTTAAAAGGGAAATGATCGAGTTCTAGGTTAGGAAGCAAGCCAGCAATACATTGTCACTGTCAATTTGTCACTGATTACAGTGAACGTTTAAGAATAAACATATCGTAATTTGTATTGATTAAAACTTCAATGTAGTCTTGACATTGTTAAATGTATTATTATAACTACATTAAAGTTGTCGCCTTCTAAGGAATTTACAATGTTTAACGCGAGTTTTATTGTAGACAACTAAAAAAATAATGATTGTTTTATTTTAAAATTTAAATTTGATTATACACAACAGTCAATTAAAATCGAGTTTAATTACAAAATTACATAATTTTGTTTTTTAGTCTAGTCAAGGTTTTGTGAAATGTGTTTTCAGATAGGACGAGTAATGGGACGATAGACTATGCAAAATTACATTGTTTAGCGTCATTGGCAATGTTTTAGTTGGACGCCACTAAATTATTGATTAGTTCAACAAGTACGGCAAACACACATTACTAGGGAACATGGCCAGATGGTCTATTATCTCACCCACATTCACGGTTGCGTTGGAAGGGGAGCTCGACAACCCTTGGAAAGAAATTAACAGCCTACCCATGGAATTGATTTTGGAGTTAAGGGTACACTAATGAACTTAATCTTCATTTTTTCCTAAGCAATCACTATCATCATTAAACCTTTTCAGATTTTAAGTAACTTTTCAACTATTTACACATTGTAATATCTAGCGACAAGAACTTACACACTGAAGTCCGCACACATGCATCTAAAGCCGCAAAAATATGGTAATGCTTACGAGATGTAATATGGCGAAACAAATACATCAGAATGAAAAGCAAATTAAGCAAAACTTGCGTAAGATCTATTCTAACTTACGCAGTAAAGACTAGAGCCGAAAAAGTGAAGACAAAGAAAGTTTTACGAACAACCCAAATAAAGACCTTACGAGCTATAACAGGCCACACAATTCGCAACAGAATTCGGAACAAACGCATCAGAGAAACATGCGGCATAGAAAACGTGGTCAGACGGTGCAGATCGATGGTGGCCGTTTCTGAAGAGAGATCACGTCGGAAGAATGAACAACAACAAACTTGCGAAAGGGGTAATGACTCAAATACCCAATACGAAACGACCAGCTGGAAGACCATCAAAGAGATGATACGAGACCTGGACATCAAGCTCGCTCAATAAATACCTAGAGGCAAAATATGGGCAGACAGGGCAGCATCTCTATACAAAGAAGAAAAAGAAGAAGGAGGAGAAGAGGGGAAAGAAGGAGAAGGAGGAGAAAAAGAAGAAGGAGGAGGGGAATAAGAAGGAGAAGAAAAAGAAGAATAATAATAAGAAGAAGGGGGAGACAAAGAAGAAGGGGGAGAAGAAGAAAAAGAAGGAGAAGAAGAAGAAAAAAAAAGAATCAGAAGAAGAAAGTGAAGGAGAAAGAGAAGAAGGAGGAAAAGAAGAAGAACAACAAAAAGAAGGAGAAGAAGAAGAAGGAGAAGAAGCAGGCGAAGGGGAAGAAGAAAAAAAGGAGAAGCAGAAGAAGAAAGAGAAGAAGGATAAGAAAGGGAAGAAGAAGAAAGAGAAGAAGTAAAAGAAGAAGAAAACGGAGAAAAAGAAGGAGAAAAAGGAGAAGAAAAAGAAGGAGACTGAGAAGACGGAGGAGGAAAAGAAGAAGGAGAATAATAAGAAAAAGGAGGAGAAGAAGAAGAAGAATGAGAAGAAGAAAGCGAAGAAAAAGAAAAAGAAGAAGGAGAAGAATAATGAGAAGAAGAAAAAGAAGAAGAACAATGAGAAGATGAAAAAGAAGGAGAAGAAAAAGAGAAGCAGAAGAATAAGAAGCAGAGGAAAGAGAAGGAGAAGAAAGAGAAGAAGGAGAAGAAGAAGAACAACAAAAAGAAGGAAACGAATAAGGAGAAGAAGAAAAAGATGGAGAAAAAGGATAAGAAGAAGATAGAGAATAAAAAGCAGAAGAAAAAAATAAAAATAAGAAGAAGCACGGAAGAGGAGAAGAAGAAGAAGAAGGAGAAAAAAAAGAGAATCAGAAGAAGAAAGTGAAGGAGAAAGAGAAGGAGGAAAAAAGAAGAAGAAGAAGGAGGCGAGGGAGAAGGGGAAAAAGAAGAAAAAGAAGGAGAAGCAGAAGAAGAAAGAGAAGATGGATAAGAAGTAGAAGAAAAAAGAGAAGGAGTAGAAGAAGAAGAAAAAGGAGAAGAAGAAAGAGAAGAAGGAGAATAATAGAAAGGAGAAGAAGAAGAAGAAAAAGAAGAAGGAGAGGAATAATGAGAAGAAGCAGAAGAATAATGAGAAGAAGAACAATGAGAAGAAGGAGAAGAAAAAGAAGAATAATGAGAAGAAGAATAAAAAGAAGGGAAGAAAAGAAGAACAATGAGAAAAAGAAGTAGAAGAAGGAGAAGAAAAAGAAGGAAAAGAAAAAGAAAAGGAGAAGCAGAAGAAGAAAGAGAAGGAAAAGAAAGAGAAGAAGAACAAAAAGAAGGAGAAAAAGGGGGAGGAGGAGAAGAAGGAGAAAAAGAAGAAGATGGAGAAGAAGAAAAAGGGGAAGAAAAAGAAGAAGCAGGAGAAGAAAGAGAAGGATAAAAAGCAACAGAAGAAGAAATAGAAGAAGGAGGAGAAGGAGAAAAAGAAGAAGGGGAAGAAAAAGACGGAGAAGAAGTTTGAGACCACGCAATATTAAAAGAATTTGTTGCAAATCAGGAGCGCTCTGTTAAGATGAAAAAGAAGAACGAGAAGGAGAAGAAAAAGAGAAGCAGAAGAAAGAGAAGGAGAAGAAAGAGAAGAAGGAGAAGAAGAAAAAAAATGGAAGGAAACGAATAAGGAGAAAAAGAAGATGGAGAAGAAAAAGCAGAAGAAGGAGAAGAAAAAGAATAAGAAGGAAGCAGAAAGAGGAGGAGGAGAAAAAGAAGGAGAAAAAAAGAGAATCAGAAGAAGAAAGTGAAGGAGAAAGAAAAACAGAAAAAAAGAAGAAGAACAAGAGGAAGGAGAATAATAAGGAGAAGAAGAAGAAGGCGAAGGAGAAGGGGAAGAATGAGAAGAAAAAGAAGGAGAAGCAGAAGAAGAAAGAGAAGAAGGATAAGAAGGAGGAGAAGAAGAAAGAGAAGGAGTAGAAGAAGAAAGAGGAGTAGAAGAAGAAGAAAAAGGAGAAGAAGAAAGAGAAGAAGGAGAATAATAGAAAGAAGGAGAAGAAGAGGGAGAAGAAAAAGAAGAAGAGGGAGAGGAATAATGAGAAGAAGGAGAAGAATAATGGAAGAAGAACAGTGAGAAGAAGAAGAAGGAGAAGAAAAAGAAGAAGGAGAAGAAAAAGAAGAACAATGAGAAGAAGTAGAAGAAGGAGAAGAAAAAAAAGGGGAAGAAAAAGAAGAACAATGAGAAGAAGTAGAAGAAGGAGAAGAAAAAGAAGGAAAAGAAAAGGAAAAGCAGAAGAAGAAAGAGAAGGAAAAGAAAGAGAAGAAGGAGAAGAAGAACAAAAAGGAGACGAAGGAGGAGAAGAAGGGGGAGGAGGAGAAGAAGGAGAAAAAGAAGGAGAAGAAGAAGAAGACGATGGAGAACAAGAAAAAGGAGAAGAAGAAAAAGAAGAAGCAGGCGAAGAAAGAGAAGAAGGATAAAAAGCAGAAGAAGAAGAAAGAGAAGAAGGGGAAGGAGAAAAAGAAGAAGGGGAAGAAAAAGACGGAGAAGAAGTTTGAGGCCACGCACTATTAAAAGAATTTGTTGCAAATCAGGAGCGCTCTGTTAAGAGTTATGGATTAATTTGGTTCTATTTTTTTTTTAATATTCTCTCTTTACCAAGCCTTGCGAATGCATTTCTAAAATTAACGACATTATGGCCGAGACACCGTATATGTCTAAATTGTCAACTTTCGCTAATAAGTAATCAGCAAAGTAGAGAAAAATCACTGATTCATTAAAAATTAAACGAAAAAGATATGTCACTAAATGATAGAAGTGATATTATTAGATTGAAAACATTTTAACAAGTGATCTGATGACCAAAAATAAACTACTCTCGCTGACGAATGATGGTAACAGACTTTAATTCACCCCTAACGTCCAAGTTTCCCTTTGTGACGAAATGGGACGACTCGTCATCATTCAAACACTGGACGGACGATGTTGGCTTAGGTCTGCAGTTGGTTAAACGAGTTTGACTTGGCAGACGTTCAAAACAGCTGGTCTTGCGAAGCTGAGGTGCACCCATTTGATTTGAAAGCAGGTGCGACGGAAACCCTAATCGAATGTCCACAATAAAAGCACATCCAGTAACTGAATATCCATTAAATATTGATGTACGTTGAAAGTGTATATCGACCAGCCAAGCTGGCAATCTTATTGTCGAATCTCTAGCGCGTCCGTTTCTTTTTTTCCTTTTGGATGTTCGCGATCCGTCCATATGTTGCGGATCTTCCAAACGTTATCTTCTGGACGGAAACATAAATTCAATTTATTTGATTCTTTTATCAATGTCGGATACGTAATCGAATATGTACAAGTTCATTTATTCGCATTAGCTTCAGTATAATAATTAATTGCTCGCTTGCATCTGGCAAACATGTTTATTTATAGAAATAAAAGTAAAATTACATTTCGTTTAAGCACGTGTAAATGAAATTACATTATAAACTTGAATTGAGATATTTCAGTGTTTTTTGCGGTGTAATTAGCGAAAAGGAAATATAAGTTTTTGCTTTGCTTCAAGAGTAATGAAATTAACTAAAAAATACAACAAGGGTTTTAATAGCTTTAAACTAACTGAGCTAATACGAAGCTCTTATGACTACCTGAGAATATAATGAGGCAGAAACTATCTTATATTGATAAGAGTAATCTAGTTGAATTAGGTTATACACACATGTGGCCAAAATAAGAAAATTAGGCAGTCATAGGGACTGCCCAAACTTGAAAAAAAAAATAAGCAGCGTTTTTCTTTTCTGATAGTCAGCTTTTATCTTATAGTAGGCGTAGAAATAAGTTATCAAACGAGTTAAACATCTAATTTAACAAGAGAGTATAGCGCAATGGGTAGGACGATTGTTTTTCGCGTGAGAGGTCGTGAGTTCAAACCCCACATCTGTTAATTCTATTACGCGTTTTGCTGATAGCTACATAAAGGTGTTAACATTAGAGCATGTTGACAACGAGAGTTAACGTGATGGTGACGTGACTTAGCGTGACGGTGACGCGAATTAACGTGATTGTGACGCGAAACCAAAAGTTTCCCCCCAATCAAAAGTTGCTCAATGCGCCTAAAAAAGTTTTCGTTTCAAACTGACTGACGACCAAATAAAACAAAATTACTAAATTGGAGAAAACAGTTTTCGATTTAACTCGATCTATATGATTTCGAGTCTTTTCAATAAAAACATCGACAATTTAAAATCCTCATTTTTTTTTTATTTCGGCTTTTTCTAGAAATTTTGATTTCTTTAAAAATTTCGACCCTCAAAAAAATTTCTACATTTTTCAAAATTTTAACTACTTTCTGAACATTTCAGGGTTTCGAACCGGAACTGAACCGAAAACCGGAAATCCAAAAATACCTGAAATCCAAAAAAACCGTTATTTCTGTCGGAACGAAAACCCTAACTGAACCGAAAAGAAAATATCGGTTTGTTTCGGTTCTGTGCAGATTCAAAAGTTCAGTTGATAAAACCTCCCCACAACAATTTCAACTTTACATTGAAAGTCTCGAGTTACAACCCAATATTTTCTCTCGATTATATTGTTCACGAGTCTTTTTGAAACTTCCGACTTTTTTTTATTAAAATTTTGAATTCAAACTTATTTTTAATTTGTCCCCTACAGGTCAGCTTTAAATTTAAAATGTTGATATTTTTCTAAAAATATTGACGTTTATTTTTAAATATTTCGACATTTACTACTGGCATTTGAATCAAAATTATGTAAAATTTTTGTAAAATAAATTTCGAATATTTTCCTCAATTTCACCCTTTTTCTCGAAATTCTGGGTTTACAATTTCAATTTTTTCCTATTATTTCGATCATTCTAAACAATTGATGCCTGATCCGTAGCTCGCGAGCCACATATGGCTTGCAGTAATTTTGGATGTGACCTGAGGTACCTATGAAGGAAAGAGGCATCCCATTTTATTTAGTAAATTCATGTTTTCATACTAAAATCGAAATTTCTAAAAAAAAAGCCAAAATTTCAATTTTAAAATCGGAAAAAATAACAAAAATTATCTTTAACGTGAAAAATTTAAGACAAAGGTTAACTTTCAAAAATTATTCAAAATAAATTTATTTTAACGAATTCAATTGTCAGAGTTTTAATTAAACACGAAATTTTGAAAAAAAAAAAGTTCAAACAGAAAAACTGGAAATGTATAAGTGGAATTTTAAAAAGTATAATTTTCAACTTTAAATGAAAAATGTTATGCAAAACTTTGAAAAGATAAAACACTCTTAAAACAAAAATATTCTTGAATTTTCAATTACAAAATTTAAACACAGAATCTTGAGAAAATATCCAAATTTTGAACAAAAACCAAAAGTCATTCACGACAATTCAATTCTAACACAAGATTTCGAGAAAAACGTCCAAATTTTAAGTTTAAATTCGAAATTTCGAGAAAAAACTTCAAACCTTGAGATGAAGGTCAATATTTTGAGATTAAGACAAAATTTCCAAAAGGAAGTCATTGAGAATTTTCTGAAGAACTCTCCGAAGAAAATCTTAAAATTTTTGCCTTATTCTCGAATTTTGAGAATAAAGTAAAAAATTCGATGAAATGGCTAAAATGTTAAATTAAAATTTATGTGAAAGGTTTTATTTTTCTTTAATAAAAATTTCGACTTTAACCTTAAAATGTCAAACCTAACCACTACATTTTGGGGAAAAAGTTTAATGTGCAGAGAAGCTTAAAACTGATAAAAACAAATTTCAAGTTAACGAGAAATTATAATTATGAGAAAAATTCGAATATTTTAAGAGAAACTAGAAATTTACATTTTTGTTTTACTTACGAGTTTGTAAATGTCAAGTTTAAACATGAAATTTCGATAAGTTTTCGAAAATTTCGAGATTAAAATCAAAATTTTGAATTCTTTTTATAATTAATCTTTTTATGTTGATACAAACTTTCTAAGAAACCTGAATTTTTTCAAGGATTTTGACTAAAACTGATTTTTTTTATAATTTGAAAGTTTACCCGCGCTATTAGTAGCTTTAAATTTTTGTTTAAAACTGATTTTTTTTATAATTTGGAAGTTTACCCACGCTATTAGTAGCTTTAAATTTTTAAAATCGAAAATAACAAAAGTTTCTTAAAATCTTTGGTTTTTGGTCAAACTTCCAGTTCTCTGTCAAAATGTTTAATTTGAAATTTAAATTTTTACATTTTTCGTAAAATTCAAACTTTAGAATCAAAATATCGACTTTATTTCGACTTTAATTTCAAACTGTCGAGTTTTCTCGAAATTGTGAGTTCTAAGGTTAAAACTTCGAAAAAGAAAACAAAGAAAACAAAATTTCACCTTAATCAGAAAATTTTAATTTTAATCGGTAAATTTCGACCGTCATTACTTTAGAGATTTGACTTTTAAAACTTTTGGTAAAAAGTTTATGAAACATTTTTATCAATTTCCGAATTTAAAAATTTTGACTCGAAATTTTGATAAAATTCGGAATCCCCAACATTTAGTTAAAAATTCAAAGTTTCTAGAAAAATGGAAATTTCATTAGTTATTAAATTTTAATCTTTGACAAACGTTTTTCACTTTCAATCAAAATTTGAGCATTTCAAAAAACGATGATAGGTTTCCCTTGAAATTTAGGCTATTTTTATCTTTAATACATTAAAATTTCACATTTGGACTTGGACAGAACATAATAAAATTTCGAAAACAACTTCGAAATGTTTGCTCCAGTTTCCTGAAAACTTGAAAATGTCTAAAAAGAATTCGAAATTTTGATAAAAGATAATAAAGAGAGATTTAACTTCTTTTTCGAAATGTTCACATTTTTTCTTCAAATTTTACATTTAAATGGCAATTTTTTTTCTAAAATTTTGACTTAAACATGAAATGTAGTCTTTTTTTTAAATTATGCCTTTTTTTGATATTGTAACGCAATGTAAACAGATGGAATAGAATTGTATAATTTAGTAAATAAAAAAAGTTTCTAGAAGGATCTGACAAGGGGAAAGCGGCCGCGATAACGAAACAAGTGGCAGATAAGCGCTCCAGAAATTTCGACAAACGATAAGCCTTATCTGCCGAAAAGTTCTAGAAGCCGGGGGCCAAAACTATAAAAGGCGGTCAGCTTTCCCTCGAGTCAGTCAGTTAGAGTCAGTGTATTTAGTGAGTTAGTAGAAGTCAATAACAAGTGAGTTAATTGTTCAATTGTGGTGATCCAAATTGAGTTCAGTAATAAAGTGGTGTAATTCACACGTGGTAATTAATTCGAACCGTAAGCCCGTAAATTTAAATGTTTAAAAGACTCATAATTACTAGAAATAGTTGAAATCTTGAGAAATTTTTGTTTCGAACTTTGATCATTGATTGAATCAAAATTTTAGTTCCTAGAACGATGCAATTGTTTCTTCTAAATTTGAATGATTTCCTCGAAATATTGAATCGATACACGAGATTAAAAATAATTGTCAAGTTTTAACCCACATATTAAAGAAAGTAGTCAAAATTTGGAAAAAAACTCTAAATTTATGTTAAAAATATTCTAAAAGTTTCATTTTAATCATAACAATTTGAAACTCGATTGTTCGAGAATATTCTTGAAACTTAAATCCTTGCTTTTTTTTAAATTTTGAATTAATTATTTGCGAAACTTTAAAAGTGTTATTTTCTTTTTCTGAAAATTTTACTTCAAATTCAGGTATAGACCTTTTTTCAAATATTAACTCCGCTTTACATATTACTTTTCTAAAAAACTTAAAAAGTATTAACATTATTTCTAATTAGTTTGACTCAAAATTTTGAAATTTAAAATTTTTAATTTTAAATTCTATTTACTCTAAAAGCTAGTGTACAAGTTTACAATTTCTGCATTTTCTAAAAAGAATTGACTTTGTATTCGAAATTTCAACCTAAACCGAAATTTTAACTTTTAATTTGAATTTTTTTCCTAAGTTTCATACCCTTTTTTGAAATTTGGACTTTTGTTTCGAGATTACCCGAAATATTTTCTTTCTTTTAAATAAAAAATGAAAAACGAGTCACTCGGAGCTGAACCAAAAACCGAAAACCCGAAAAAACCGTTATTTAGGTCAGAGCGAAAACCGGAACTGAATCTATATAATTTTTTCTCCGGAACGAAAACCGAAAATCGGAACGAAAATAATAACGGTTCGAAGCCCTGGAAAATTTCGACTTCTTCCAAATTTTCGACTCCTAGAAAATTTTCGACTTTTTTTACAAAACTTGACTTGTTTTTTTTTTTTAATATCTAGCATCTTAGTTAACCAACATACTGCTACGATTAGATAAATTTGAACTTTTATTTGAAAAATTCTACTTTCCTTAAAAATTTCGATTTTGTTTAAATTTTGTCTTTTTAAGAATTTTGGCCTTTGAAAATTTCGATTTTTGTGTAAATTTGATCCTTCTGAAAGTCTAGTATTTTCTTAAAGTTTTGACATTTCTAAAACTTTTTTGATATTTTCCACTTTTAGTAAATCTTCCAAATGTCGACCATTTTTCAAAATTTCGCCTATTTTTGAAAATTCCTTGACTTTAAAATTAAAATTTCCACATTTTTTTTTTGGGAATTTCAAATATAAACTTCGAATGTTTATCATAAATTGAAATTTTATTTTGAACATTCCAATACTTTTGGTTATTTTGAACTCCTATGTTTACACTTTTTTCTATGATTTTGATTTGTAAAAAGTTTCGACGGGGTTTATAAAGTTTCGAGGGGGTTTATAACGTTTCCAGGGAGTTTATAAAGGTTCGAGGAGGTTTAAAAAATTGCCACTCTTCCGTAAATTTTCTTTTAAAATCTACAATTTATCTATCACTTTTTTCCTGAAATTTTTGCTTTTAACTTTCAGCGAACGTTTTTTCTTTTGTTGTATTGTTGTGTGGAATTAAATTGATTTATTTTTTATAACTTCGAGTTTTTTGTTTGAAAGTTTGATTTTCGATAAGGTTCGAATATTTTTAGGAGGTTAATACAATTTTTGTTTAGCCTCCAAGCCCTTTCCTAATGCACCCATGGATTCATATCCTTTATTGAGACATTAATTCAGCGTTTAAAAATGTTAAACAGTGTGCCCTTTAAATTGGGTCTAAGAAAAAAGTGGGAGACAGCCCCTGTGAGGGCCCTTGTTGCACCGCACAATGCTGTTCCTCTCGTAGTTAAGCGAGTGGTTGCCCATGATCAAAAGTTTTAAAAAGTAAACAGTATCAGTATCTCTCTGAAGATTACAGCTTGGCTTTCGAAACGCGTTAGAGCAACCTCTGCTGCGTTTTTTAATCTTTCTTGGTTTCAGGGGACAAGTTCTGTATTTCAATTTTTGAAGATAACCAAGGACAAGTCCATTCCACCAAAAATAAAAATGACATCCTAAAAACCATGTTTTTATAAGATATCAATTAGCTGAAAAGGTTGAGTAATTTCGGGGAATTAAATATTTTGCAGAATGTCTTTTTGCAAACAGATGCAATAAACACCTGACCCACCATACTCTTTACATTGATTAATAAGTTGCCTCTATTCTAATACGGGTTATCGTTATTTATCCGCATGTTCCTGTTAATAATTCTAGTTAGCGAAAGAAAGCACATATGCTATGATGTATTATTATTTTTTTTTTTAGGGGGATATCAACTCATTCAACCCGATAAATTATTTAAAACCACCAGGTAATATAAATCGACGTTTTATGAACGAAGTGCACGAGTTTATGACTATAATGAAAAATGATTATAATGAAAAAATAAAAATTCAAAATTTGAAAAATATGTATACGTATAATTTGAACAAAATATCAAATACTGCTTTGAAAACAGAAAAATGCAAAATTTAAAAATTCTTACAGATGAATGTTACTTTTCAGATGTTGCATTACTCAAACTTCACCAATTTATCATTTAGGTTTAACAGAGTGATGAAAAATGTTTGAATACTTTTTGATGGATGGGTCTTGACATAATAACTTTTTTGCTGAAACCATTTGCCTAATTTGGAGACACCATTTTGACGAAAACGAAAACCCTACATCACTCTCTGTTAAAAACAAAAGCTTTTGTTTATTTATAAATCCAAGGATACTGCTTACCACAATAAACAATAACATATGTATTATTAGATTTGTTTATCTTTACTGCACTACTGCATTCCACAAAACTAGTACAACATTATCAAAGAATTATATCAAGCATTGTGACAGTTCCTAAACATTAATAAATCAAAGATTATTATGCTACTTATATCCGATTACAGATATTTCGCAGTAATAAGAGGAAATAAAAAGTGCACTTTAAAAGCCAAATGTCATTGAACATTTCGATTTGTAAATACTGAATAATTCGATTCTAGGACCTCTTATCAGTTTTTACCTCTGCAAATATTTATCAAACACTTGTTAAATAACAGATTGAGTTATGTGACTAGTGACTAGTTCAAACGTGGGTACAAGCTTTGATAATTTTTATATTCTTTCTACGTAACGACTGATAGTAATGCAAAATAAACGTTAAGCGTTCCATTAAGGACTGAATGCTTTCTTTATGGCCAATCATTGCACATAAAGAAATTGAAAAATTAGAAATACACTAGGCGCAGAAATTAAAGGATATTAAAAAATGACTCTTTTTTTTAATCGATGTTCTCGTATTTATCAATAACCAATCCCCATACACTCGTCGAAACCCTACTCAAAGTCAAACATGACCTTGTTCCTACCGACGATAACCGAGAAACACAAAAGTCTCAAAGACGAATCAAATTAAACAGGCTTAAATTATCCAGAAACGGTTTATAAAGAGATCACTGGAAATAATTACGACCTTTTTAAAGGTAAGCAGTACTTCAGAAAAATTTTGGTCCCAAAATTTTGAACACAAAAACTGAAATCTAGAACCTTAGAGCTTTGATTTGCTTTTTCTATTTATCTCTAAGACCATCATTCCTAGAGTTACAGCCTTTGGAAAGTCATTTAAAAATTTGGAATTTTTCTAATTTTTGTACCTAAGGTTTTATAAAAAGGTCAGTTACGGTGGGAATATTTCATTTGGTCATTAGGAAGTAATAAATTGATTGCGCTGATTGGTTGTAAATCAACTCAGTTAATTAATTATTATTAATGTTAAAATTTGTTTATGTACTTCAATTTATTATTTTTAAGTACATCTTCCTCCTTTGTTGTTCCCTTTCCTTGTTGATGAGCTCAAATGAGAGAGAAACTTTGGTGGTATTTCGTTTTTTTCCTATTCTATGTAAAATAAACTAACCTATTTTTTGTCAGCTGTCATGATTTTGGTGGAACGAACTCGTCCTCGGTTATCCTCAACAATTGAAATACAAATATTGTCCCCTGAAACCAAGAAAGTTTAAAAAACACAACAAAGGTTGCTCTAATGCGTTTCGACAGTCAAAGAGATATATTTCTGAAGATGACAGCATGGCTGTCGAAACGTGTTAGAGCAATCTTTGTTGTGCCTTTTAATCTTTCTTGGTTTCAGGGGACAAGATTTCTATTTCAGCTGTGAAGTTTTAAAATATTTAGATATCACGTAGTTATATTTCAATAAATGTTGTGGGCTATCTGTTCGAATTGATTACAACGTGTGAATGATACCACTTTATTCCCAAACCAAACTCGGAACACTACAACTGAAACTAACACTATTTAATTAACTTCTAACTACTAACTCACTAACTACATTGATTAACTGACTAACTAACTCGAGGGAAAGGCGGCCGCCTTATATAGTCCTCGCTTCCGGGTTCTAGAAGTTTTCGGCAGATAAGGCCGTTTGCCGAAATTTCTGGAAGGCTTATCTGCCGTTTGCTTCATTATCGCGGCCGCTTTCCCTTATCAGATCTTTCTAGAAAATTTTTTTAGGTACTAAAGTCTATAATTTACATTTCGTTACAATATTGTCAATTTTCATTACTAATAATTTAAATGTTTCCAAACTGGATTGCAGAAATCTTAAATAAAATTAATAAACTTACTTAATTAACTTTACGAACGAGTTGTCTCATAGTGTAGCATATTGCGAAATATGCCATAAAGGAATCAACGCAATTAAAAATTAGTGAGAAGTAACAATCCAAAAAATCATAAACTCGAGTCAGGCTAATGTACAGTAAAGGAAAAAATATTTAATTGCTAATAGCGCAACCGATTTACCTGGATTACAAATTGTTTGAAATGCGTTCAATAATATTAAATTTGTTTATTGTTAGGAGCAATAAAGATTACGATTATATGTACTTGGATTTATTATTCCCTGCGCGTTATTGCACAAACTTCCAACTTTGATTAATGTTTCCCACCGAACGTAACACATAAACAGAAAGTAAAATGCAGATTGCAAACACGAGAGATATAATAAAGCGCAGTTTGACTATATTTCTGCAACTTTAGTTAGCCGCACAAAGCTTCGATTCAGTTACTTAACTGATATTTTTTATTGATCAGTTTCGTAGCCAACAGAAACGATCATTAATCATTTTGAAATGAACGTCGACTAAGCAGCACGGCGGAGTAATGGTATGGATGCTGAAAGGAATCAATGAGATCAAGTCAGAGACACCAGGCGATCAACAAGTAATTGCCTCATTTGCATTCCTCGACACGTGCCTTTGACTGATTGTCCGTATTGACTAAATGTTAATGGACGTTGACTTGGCGCAAATGTAAGCGCTAGAATGATTTTTTACGACATTAATAATCGTAGGAAAAATGTTAGAAGTTTAAATTCTGAGTTTCGAAGAATGTGGCGTTCCCATGAAAGAAAAAATCACAAATGTCGCAGTTATGAATAAAATGCGAAAAGATACGAAATCATTAACCACCATTAGAGAAGGCTCCAATATTTGGGCGACATATTGAGAGGCTCCAGATACACGTTTCTCCAAGAAGAAGAAGAAGAAGAAGAAGAAAAAGAAGAAGAAGAAGAGGAAAATGAAGAAGAGGAAGAATAAGACGAAAATGAAGAAGAGGAAGAAGAAGAAGAGGAAGAAGAAGAGAAGAAGAAGAGGACGAAGAAGAGGAAGAAGAAGAGGACGAAGAAGAGGAAGAAGAAGCAGAGGAAGAAGAAGAAGAGGAAGAAGAAGAAGAAGAGGAAGAAGAGGAAGAAGAAGAGGAAGAAGAAGAAGAGAAAGAAGAAGAAATCAAAAAAGGGCAAATTTAGAAGAGAAAGAAGAAGAAATCAAAAAAGGGCAAATTTATCGAAAAAAAAACACTTTTCTTAAAATTTCGAAAAAAAACAAATTAATTCTGAACCTGTTTCGTTTTTGCTCATGCCCAAAACAAAGAAGCAAAGAACAAGACTTTAGCTAGCAAAACAAGAATCACACCAGCAAGACATTGACAAGAAGACTAATTTAGCAAGATAAAACAAGAACTCGACAAACAAAACAAAAATCTTACTTTTTGCATCACTAATCTGATAACACATCCTATCTGGAAATAGGAAAGGCTATCCTGATAGCTCTTCATTACGAGTTTTTACCTACCAGATTAACTTCGTGGTCTATAATGATGAACTAGTTCTAGTTCGTCATCCGAATCATGACGTCACTTTTGATCCAGAATCGGCCTCACATATCTGATAACACTTTTAAGCAATAGTGCGCTATAGTTTTGCCAAACACTTAGGCTTCAGTAAGCTTTTGGAGATTTTGTTAGACTTCAGTAAGCTTTTGGAGATTCTGTTTTGGCGATGGTTAAGGCTTTCAAGTGATAAAGCTTTTTCAGAAGGCCAAGACTCGACTGTAGGAGAAAATTTGAATCAAGAAGCCTTCAAAATGCAAAAACTAATGAAGATATATGCGATGCGCCGTATCGTCGATGATAAGAAGTTTTGAAGAGAAACAATCGGAAAATGAGGTCGAAGTATGGCTATATGGAATCATAATTTCAGTTGAACAAAAAAATCATACAAAAGCATTTAAATTATTTCATTTGCAACTTACTTAAAAGATGAACCAAGAAAAACTGAAATGTTATAATGATAACTAGAGCCCGGAAGATGTGGCAGTAAAAATGTTAAGTTTTGGCGCCATAAATGGCAAATAAAATAGGCGAAAATGGTAGTAAAATCGTATAAAATGGGATTTATAAATTTTTATTATTTTAGTTTTATATGTGTATGGAAAAAGACAACAATATTACTTTTCTTCGAAATTTCGACTATTTTTTTCAAAATGCGTCTTTTTTTCGACTTAAATCGATGTTTTCTTCTTAATTACTTTTAATATTTTTTTCTGAAAAAAGTGACCTTTTTTCGAAGTTTTGTGTTTTTTTTTTGGTATTTCGATTTCTCCTCGAAATTTTTTTTATAATGTCGAGCATTTCCTCGGAATGTCAATTTTTTTCTCGAAATTCTGTTGTATTTCTTAACACTGGGCTTTTAGAACCTGACTTTTTGGAAATTTTCTCAGTAATTTTTTTGCCTTTTTCGTGAAATTTTGATTTTTATTTCTTTCCAGATTTAGAAACCTTAGTATTTCCTAGAAATTCGTCTTTTTCTCAAAATTTTGAATTTTTCCCTTAGATTTATTTTATCCCAAAATTCCCCTCTTTCTCTATATTCGTCGTTTTCGAAATTGTGATTTTTTTAGATTTTTCTTTGAAAAATCTGATTTTCTAAAAATGTTCAATTTTTGTCTCAAAATTCGTTGTTTTTATTTTCGAATTAACTTTTTTCTGAAAACTTCGATTTTTTTTAACAGAGCTTTCCTCAAATTTCAACTTACCAAAATTTGTCTTTTTGTCAAAATTTTGCGAACAATATTTGTTTGAGAACTTTCATATTTTTCAAAAATGAATTTTTCTAAAAAGATAAAAATTGCAAACAATTTTATTCACACTCTTAAATAATTTCTCAAAAAATTTGACAAATGCAAATATCCATTTATTTTAAAATGTTACTTTTCTTCGAAATGTCGACTATTTTTTTCAAAATGCGTCTTTTTTTCGACTTAAATCGACGTTTTTTTTAATAACTTTTATTAATTTTTCTCTGGAAAAGGCAGACCGTTTTTCGAAGTTTTATCTTTTTCTTGGTATTTCGATTTCTCCTCGAAATTCCGTTATATTTTCAATATTGGACTTTTTCTGAAGGGCTCAAACTTTTTTCGAATTTGACTGACCAGAAATTTTTACTGATTCCATAGGATTCAAATTTTTAATACAAATTCCATATTTAGTTTTTCCGCGAAATATCTTCTCGTAAAATAAGTCTTTTTCCCAAAATTCGCCCATTTCTAAAAAAGAGTATTTCTATAAATTTCGACTTTATTCTTAAAATTATACTTTTTCGACTTTTCTTCCAAAATTCTCTCATTTTCAGAATTTCGCCATTTTTCTTAATGTTCGTTTTTTTCTGAAAAGTTTGACCTTTTTAAATTTGACTTTCTAGAAATTTCAGCTCATGTATCAAGATTGGCATTATTCCCGAGATTTCGGTTTGCAATTTCAAAATTCCACGTTTCTGAAATTTAAATTTTTTCCGAGAAAGGATATTGCATGAAATTAGAACTTTTTTTTTCAAAATTAAACTTCTCGTGAAACTTATAACTTTTTTTTCACAAAATTTGACCTTCAGAAATGTTGATATTTTCCGAATTTTTGAGCTGTTTCGATCTTTCCGAAAAATTAAATTCTTGGTTCAATTTTAATTAAGAATTTTTTCTCCCAAAACTGGTTTTCTTCGTGGAAATGTCACCCTTTTTTTCTAAATTTTAACTATTTTCATTGGTATTCAGCTTTTTCTTAAAATTTCTTTAAAATTTGACCTTTAGGTGTTGCTTGATTTGCATAATTCGTCTAATTTTCAATATTTCGACTTGTACTTGAAAATTATGTTTATGAAAATTTGAACTCAAAATTAGATTTTTTTCTCTAAATAACATTTTCTTAAAATTCGTTTAATTTTCCAAAATTGTACTGAAATCCTAATATAAAGCTAACAATTACGAAAAAGAGTTCTTGTAAATTTTAAGATTGTCAAAATTTGAATAAGGTAAAAATTCTGATTTTTGGAAATTGCTTTTTTTTAAATGCTGTCTTTTTCACAAAATGCGAATTTTGGAAATTTTTAATTTTCGTTTTTAAAATTTCGAATTTTTTTCAATATTCGGAAACTTTCAAATTATATTTTAAAATCGATTTTCTAATTGTTTAGTTATTTTTCGAAATTTCTACCCCCAGTTCATGAAATTGAATGAAAATAAAATGTCAAATGTTTACAAATACTCGATCGAAAGGTTTTTTACAAATTATGTATTTTTTTTTGTTCATCGATTTTTCAAGATAATTAATGCCTCCCACTGAAGCAAATTCTGCCTACACCGTGGTTAATGGAGCAGATATTAAAGTCTTATTAATCAAATAAAGATAAATTATGAGAATTATAATTATAAAATTTTAATCGATGCAATTTAAATCTTTTTTTTGTTTTTCTTTTTCTGAATATAAGGCAAAAAAATGGCAATAACACCAAAAGTGGCAAAATAACCTGCAAATTGTCAAAAATGGCATCAAATGGCAAATGTCATAACTTCCGGGCTCTAATGACAGCAATATAATGAGTCATTATATTGTGTCATTATTAATGACACAAGAAGCGCTGCTTAAGCCGCGATGTGAAGAACCAAAGGAACAGAAGTATCTACATATAATAAAATCAGACCTTTGCACATTAATTTTCATAAAACGCATCATTAAATACCGCCAAAGGAACGGTTTCGGTAGTGTTTTAATAGCGATTCATCCTGACATCGGATTCGCGCATGTCATTTGCACATTAATTACGAGGCAATTATCCGTAATATAAATTAGCGAGGACAGCTTCCGGGCAAACTGTGATCGGATGGAAGCGAAGTGGATTATTTACTTTGCTGCAATTCTCGACTCTTGCCGAAAAAGGAAAAACAAACTACCTTTCACGGCGCCAGACGAAATTACATATCTGTTTGACCTGTTTGGCTCAACTATTGCCTACCAGAGACGTATAATTAACAGCTTAATAGACAGTGTCATTAGATCTTTAAAAATGCGAATAGCACTACTTTGGTGAGACAAATAATATATGAGGGATTTGAGGCTGATAGATCATTATATCGAAATCAGGTTTCAGCCGATGAATTATCCAATTCCAACCTTCGTTCACAGATTTATTATTTAATAAATTTGACTGACGCTAAATGAAACATTTTAATGTTAACGTATCAGGTTCAAAGGCGGTTTAAAATATTCACATAAAATGTATCGGTTCGAATCGATTTTTGAAAGCGAAGTCAAATACCATGATATTAAAAATTATGTCTATTAAACGTATTTTTGAAATCGAGATTCTTCGACTTAGCTTATTCAGGATGTCTTAGTCATTATGTTATTAATTTTAAAAGAGAAAATAAATGGGTATAATAAGGGGTAGTTAACAGTTTTTGTCGGTCCGGAACTTTTTACATCATTTGTTTTTTAAAATTTGTTTGTTTTCGTTAAACCAGTTCATTATTTTCGTACACTTATCACGTGTTTTAATTTTTAGAAATCCTGTTTCATTTTTCGCCAAACCAAAGATAGATGCAATTATTTTCATACTAGTTTCACATGTTGGGATTAAATACAAATACTTATGCCGCAAAATGACACTTAAAAGTTTGTTGCCCAATTGTTGGACGATATTCTTCTCTTGTCAGTCTGTATTATTAGTTTTACTTGGGCATTGATAATAAAAAAGTTAAAAAATAATTAAATAGTGTCTATCACTTTTGAAATATCTTGTTCATTCTTTTGTTGCCCATGCCTTATTCCAAATCTCAGATAATTAGTTATCTTTTTTTTTCTAAGTGCTGGCAACGAATAGCTCTAACAGCGATGCATCAATTAAAAAGCTTTTTTAACTGTCTTCATTGCAATAATTAAATACAAGTTTCTTGTAATCAAAAAATAACCACACAACTAAATGATAGTACAAAAATATATACAGTATCGGCCAGTACACTATTTCAGTCTGCTTGCCAATGAGAACGACAAAGCAAACTTCTGGTATGAGGCAAGACGGAAAGAGATATTTATAACGACACAAGCATTTATTTATATGAAGATTACCATTAAAGTAGAACTTAAAGAACCCAGTTATAAGGAATGCGCAATCCAGTCTGATGGGAATAATAGCGACCAGAAAGCTCTTGTCCCCTAATGACTCTACAAGGCAGAGTTTGGATACCATAATTGATGGATATCTCTTATTAGTGCAACGAGCTCCAAAATTTGGTCCTCTTAAGTCCACAGGATGGACCTCCTGAATTCAATCATTGAGCAAACAACACTGTGGCTTTAAATAATTCTTCTTCAACAGATTAATAATCAGTAATACGAAAATTATTTCGAAACCAAACTAGAGATAATTCATGTTTACAGAACGAAACCCTCTGATGTTGTAGGCTGGGAATCGTAGCCCCAGTGGCGACCTTCTTTACTGGAGATTACGTGTTGCCGAAAGTTAGACCAAACGTTAAGCATATTATGTGAATGTTCGACTCTGGCAAGGGATAGACAATTTTGGGAACGCTCTAACTGAACCAAGGACAATAGTGGAAACAACCATAAAGGACGTCCTGGAATTTTTTAAAAGAATGGTCTCTATATGAGTTAATCGTGGGGACACAATAAGCGAAAGCTTCAGTGCAGCAGACCTAGGGAATTCGATCCCGATCCTTATTTCTAATCCCGGGATTTCGAGATTATATTTAGTCAGTCCCGGGATCCCGGTATTATTTCGGTATTGAAGGTTACAAATAGAAAAAAATCAGTTTTTCATCATTGAACAAACAACACTGTGGCTTTAAATAATTCTTCTTCAACATATTAATAATCAGTAATACGAAAATTATTTCGAAACCAAACTAGAGATAATTCATGTTTACAGAACGAAACTCTCTGATGTAGGCTGGGAATCGTAGCCCCAGTGGTAACCTTCTTTACTGGAGATTACCTGTTGTCGAAAAGAACAAGAGATTCTTAAAGTTAGACCAAACGTGAAGCATATTATGTAAATGTTCGACTCTGGCAAGGGATAGACAATTTTGGGAACGCTCTAACTGAACCAAAGGCAATAGTGGAAACAGCCATAAAGGACGTTCTGGAATTTTTCACAAGAACGTGCCTTATACAGTATCGGCCAGTACACTATTTCTATTGCTTGCCAATGAGAACAACAAAGCAAACTTCTGACATGAGGTAAGACGGAAAGAGAACCTAAATCGGCAGAGATGCCACATGGTAATTTATTTATGTGTATCTCCTTCATTATGACCGGGATAAATCGCTTCAGCACTTCATAAATCTTCTTAGATTGAACAACTGGGAGAATGATAAGGGTACATGTGCAGTGCACATGTCATCTGGCACCGATTGACATTATTTCTACATGGACTTACGACTGGATCGAACCTGCATTAAATAAATCATCCTCTAGTAGACCGTCCGTCGCGGACGCAAGGAGCATACGAGGCATGCGGGCGGCACTATCAAGGAGGCGGCAACAGGCATGTAGTCGGGGATTTATTCCAAATTAAAAATACTTCAAAATCGAATTTTCCGAACTTTTAAACTCAAATATTTCATATTGTTCCTTAAATTGTGACAGTAATCCGAAAATGTTGGTCAAAAATTCGCGAACAATACCGAAGTTTCTAGTTTTTTCAGTTAACACTCAAAAAAAGTAGAACTTCAAAAAAAAATTTAAAATCTCTTGAAAAAAAAACAAAGTTTTGAGTTTATGCCAACAATTTAGTAGAAAAAGTAAAAATTTAAAATAATAACTGGGAATTTTGCGAAAAAAAATTTAGTAAAATTTTAAAAATAGTGGAAAAATCTCCCTAAAAAGACAAACTAGCGCATAAATTTAGTTTCGTTGAAAATAATGAAAAAGTATAAATTTAATACTCAGAATTTAGGAAATAACTTCCATCAAAAAAAGAGGAATTTTTAGCAAAATGTTTGGATGAAAATCGACAAAAAAGTAAAACTTTTGAAAAAAAAATATTTTGATAATGTTCGGCACTTTGAGAACAAAATTGAAGATTAATCGCGAGTCCAAGCGCTACTTTGTTACACGCTTCGCTATCGGTCGAAGAAAAGTGTTTTCATTAATTTTACATAAAATCGGCCTTTTGTTAATTTATAAGGTTTCTAAAGATGGTTAAATTTGAAGGCTGGCAATTAGTTAATTGTTAAACAAAAGCTACTAAAGTAATTTCCCTTTGTGGAGATCTTATGGCTAAATTAAGTTGTATATTTAATAGGAAAACTTGCAATGTTTTTAACTGTTATAACATTATAATTTAGATATTAAATATGCTATATAAACTATTAACAAATTTATTTTTTTAGGTTTTTCATGGTTTAAAGCATTAATAAGTACCAGATTGATTATAACAATTATAAATATCGCAAAATTATAATCATATTAAATATAGTTGCCATAAAACCTCAGCGAAAGAAAAAACATATTAGCAACTCTAATTTAATAATTATTATTCTACTTGGAATCTAACCGAAAAATCTAAAATTTTATGTAAAATCAATGAAACCATTTTTCTCCAGCAGAATTTTTTTCTTTTACACGTTTAGATGATTTCCTCAATTTGTCAAATTTTTGAATTAATATTAAATAAAATAATAAAAAAGAATTTTACTTGCTATATTTTGGAAATAATTGCGAAAAACTGGACACCTTTTTTCACTTATTTATTTGTTAATAACAGCGGCAATTGTTTATATGTCGATATTTAAATCCAGAAATTTCGACTTTTTTCTCAAAATGAAAAACTATAAATTTCCAGAAAAAATAAAACTTCGGAGAAAATAATTAAAATTAACGAACATTAGTCGAATAATGGTTGTATAAAATTTTACTTTTTTCTTTGAAATTTGAAGTCTAAATTTGAGATTTTAAAACTGTTATTTATTGAATTTAAATACAAACTTTGGTTGTTATTCCTGCAACTTTGAATTTATAAAGGGAATATTTTGTAAAAAAAAGAAAAAATCGGAGAAAAATACACAATTCGTTGGAAAATCAGAAATGTTTAAACAAATTTCTAGAGTTGAGAAATTTCAGTTTAGACTGAAAATTTTAGCAAAAAAAAAAGTGTAATTTTCGATAAAGCATACTTTTTTAAAATATAAATATTCTAGAAATTACGAGTTTTTCCTGAAATTTCAAGTTATTTAAATTCAAAGATTTAATTTTAGATTTTTATTTTTTGACTTAAAATATTATCCTTTAATTCGAATTTCTAGAAAAAAAAGGTTGAATTTGGAAGTAAAAATTTAAACTTTTCATTTCTTAAAATCTAAACTCCAAATTAAAACAATTAAAAAATATTACATTTCAATCAAGAAAACACTTAACATTTAGACATTTTTTGAGGGGAAATTGTGAACTTTTTATGGAAATTCTTCTTTTTTCTCGAAATTTGAACATTAAATTAAAAATGAATTATGAATTTTCGACTTTAAAGTCGAATTTTTTTCAATCTTTAAACTCAACTTTTCAATGTTGTTGCAATTTTAAAATTGCAACAAATATGAGAAAAGGTTGCTTTAAACATTTGGGAAAAAATTTGAAATTTTGATAAAAAAAGTTTCTGGAAAAATCAAAATTTTGGAAAAATTTTAAATGTTATAAAAATAAAAAACCAGAGATTTAGAGTTAAAACTATTATAATTTTAATATATTGAGAATAAATTTCAAATTCTTTCAGGCACTTTTACTTTCTTATAAAATTCCTAATTAGTTACTTCAAATTTTATTTATTTATTTTTTTGCCGATCAAAAAATCTCTAAATATAACCAAAAATAAAACACCCTAAAATACAACCTTGTCTACTAAAATAAAGAAAAATAAGTTCTCTAAAAATAATTTTTGTCAACTAAAAGTGAAGTGACACGTGTTTCAAAATTTCTTTCTCGACTAAAAGGAAAACAACAAATAAATATAGTTTGTGACTACTAAAAAAATGATAGAAAATTAGAACAATACAGCTCAAATCGTGACAATTTTACAGCCCTAGTCTCGGCCGACGTACTCTACTGCAACCCTTTTCTTACTTTACATCAATGTTCACCGTCAAGGTGACCGTTCTGTCCTCGACCGCTGCATGACATAAAGCGGCGGTCAAATAACGGCCGTTCTTTTACGTTTCCGTTTTGTAGGAAACCCTAGCTTTACAGAATTCTAATAATTAATTTGTCTTTACACGTCGAGCTGACTGAAATTATGATGTATTGACCAACTCGGGATGTTATCGTTATTCGACTAAAAAACTGAGAAAATGATAAGGGTACAGGTGTAGCGTACCAGGCACCAGCGTTATTTCTACATTACAACCGATTCTGCGTTAAATAAAACATCGTCTAAATGCAAAATGTCGAATTTCACAACAGAAGAAAAAGTGCAAATTATTAAGTGGTATTTAACCTCCCAGAGCGGTGAAGAAGTCGTTGGGCGATTCGCTTTTTCCTACGAAGATCGACCAATACCTGATGCAAAAACGGTGTTAAATATCATCCACAAATTTGAAAAATCGGGATGCATAACTGATTGTAATAACAAGTGTTGTTTGAAAGCGCGTCAACCTGAAGGTGACAGGCCATTATCCGACGAAAGAATGGCTAAGGAGGTAGCTGTATGTGCATTTGTCGAAGCAAATGTAGCTTGTTCTAGTAAGCAGATCGCAGAAGAAGTTAATGTGCCATCGCGAACAGTGCGAAATATTTTGAAAAGAAATGGGTACAAGTGTTATAAAGTATCTGAAACCCAAGAGATATTTCCTGAAGATCGACACAAACGAGTTTTGTGAGTCTATGAGAGAAAAAGTTGATGTCGATGGAAATTTTCTAACCCACGATGAATCATCTTTTTTTCTTCATAGACACCACAGCCATCAAATAATTCGGTATTGGTCCAGGGAAAATAAGCCCTTGAGTATTCCTGTACGAACAGAGTACCCTGAGAAGGTAAATGTTTGGGCTCGTATGTTAGGAGTTTCCATTATTGGGCCATTTTTCATAAATGGAAACCTAACTGCTGACAAATATTTAACTATGCTCCGCAATAAAATAATTCCGGCTGTTCAGGCATTGGGCATTATTTTTGAGGATGTATGGTTTCAACAAAATGGTTGTCCAGCCCATAATGTTCAACTTTCTTGGAAACCACATTTCCGCAGTGTCTTATTAGTTCAAGGGGCACAATCAAGTGGCCGCCTCGGTCCCCCGATTTATCGCCTAACGAGTTCTTCTTTGGGGATATCTAAAACAAATAATTTATGGACACGTACAAGAAAGACCACGTAATTTAGACCATTTACGGGCCCGAATTGTAGAAGTCCTAGATAATATTTCCCCTGAGATGTTGGCATGAGTCAGAACTGAATTTTACGACAGATTAGGTTATTGCGAAACACAAGGAGGGGACATTTTTGAACCACTTGTTACAAAGGCATTTTTTCTTCCATTTTTTTGTTGTTGAATCATTTTTTAAGTTTTCAGTTTAGATTGTCATCATACCGGGTGATTATTTTTACACAGAGTTCATTTATCTTTTAGAATTTTTGTTTTATTTTTCGTCAGATCCGGTTGATTAAAGAAAACAAAATCGTAAAACATCTGCAATTATTTTCATACTTTTTAGGGTGTGAAAATAATTGTAGAATCAATTAATACGTAAAGATGTATTTCTCATTTAAAGCCATACTCTTTTATTGAGTTCCGATAAGGTACTGATGCAATATCTATCTACAAGACAGGTCTGCAGTTTGCAGCTGAATGCGTGGTCATGATTTGATAAGGGCGTCTATCGAGCAACACATTGAAACAGTTTAAATCATACCATCCTTCTCTTTCTTTACAGAATTTTGATATGTTCCTTGTTCTTTATACGTTATAGCAGACCGAAATCGTGCACTAGCCCATAGTGTATACAATCAAGAAAATTGAAATAAATAAAAAATTGAAATTAATAAAAAAATAAAATAATGAAATTAATAAATACCTGAAATGTAATCGGAATACTGCACCAAGCATTCGAAATTCATAAACATGCACCAAAGTTTACAGAAACTGCTTTGAGCTCGTATACCTGCGAATTCGAATCACGCAAACCAAAAGAAAATGAATTCATAAATTTACACTCGGCAAATTTATAAACTATCTGCTATTAAATTATCTTAGTCATACTATGATTTATCTTTCATTAACTGTATATACCATGAAAAATTCCAGGTAGTAGTATCTTAAATCCAATGAATAAGTTCACCACTTGCTCTATCTAATCTGCCAGGAAGTTGTGGTCAAGCACGAAAAAAAAAAAACAGAATATCATATCATTATACCGTGATGCATCGTTGAAAGGAAGACGCTTACGCCAGCTGAATATTGATTTCAGATTTAATCCACCGATAGTTACGAACGAGAAAAGGAGGAAATAAACAAAATGTATGCATCGAAAGCAATAATAAATATATGTTGTATCATCGCTGGTTTTTTTGTACAATTTTCCTAGTTACCAGATTTCCCATTCGGTATTCCAACTGGTTTTGCCGATTACGTCAAATTACCGTGTAATGTATTTCCGATATTTCCATCAAAGTACCATTACGGGATATTTTCCTAGAGTGAAGAATGAATTGATACAGAAATCCTGTCCCCTGAAACCAAGAAAGATTAAAAAACACAACAACGGTTGTGAGAGATACAACAGTATCTGTGAAGATGACGGTTTGGCTATCGACAACTGTTGTGTTTTTTAACCTTTCCTGGTTTCAGGAGACAAGATTTGTGTATCAATTTTTGAAGATCACCAAGGACCAGTCCGTTCTACCATAAAAGTAAGTCCAGACAAAATGCCGTATACAAGAAGAATGCAACCAAGACTACAAATTCATGCAGCCCTTCCAGGCGGCGTGTATAGTGGCGAATCATAGGTAGCTGAACTACCAACAGTTGAAACACTGCCACCTAGCGAAGCGGTTGCTCTCTAGGAGAGTTCCCAGAAGAAAAGGATTCTATAATGCACAGACCAATAGTTTTGAACATTTATTAGATTCCAAGTTTGGAAACCAAATACCGGTTTCGATCTTGTTAGATCTCATCAGTAACTCTAGTATATGTCACCCGATTCCATTCACTATTTCACGGCCGCTACTTTATTTAATTTATTTCAGTAAATCGATTTTTTAAGTGTCGCTTTTTTAAAAATTTCTGCCTTTTTAAATTTAGCCTTTTTCTAACATTTCGACTTTTTCCAAAGTTTCGAATTTTAAAATTTCAACTCTTCAAAGTTCCGACTTTTCGGAAGATCCAAACATTTATAAAAACTTTGCCTTTTTTGAAAACCACCACTTTACTGAAATTTCGATCTTTTTTAATTTTATTTGACTTAACGAACAATTCACATATTTAAAAAATTTGACTTTTTAAACATTTCAACTTTTTTCCTTTAAAATTTCTGAAGCTGCTTCTCTGAAAAAAACAAATGGTCAAGTTTTTTAAATGAATTTTTCTGTCCATTTTATTTCCAAAATTTGAATTTTTTATTAAAACTTCGACTTTTTCAAATCCTTCACTTTAACATTTTTTTTACACAATTTTCAACAGTCCAAAATTTCAACATTTTTTAAAATTTCATTTTTTAGAAAATTTCGACTTTTTGAAAATCTCGACTTTTCAGATGCTTTTAATTTTTTTGAAATCTTTATCTTTCGAAAAATCTAGATTTTTTACAAAGCTTGACACCAAAGATTTTTTTAAATATCCAGTTTTTTGAAAAGTTCTATTTTTTAAAATTCCGATTTTATTTCAAAATTTAGACTTTTTTTAGGAAATTTCGACTTTCATCAAAATTTGCATTTTTTAAACTTCTGTCATTTAACAAAAATTGTTTTATCTTTCTAATTTTTGCTTTTAAAAATGTAGATTTTATTTTCCAAAATTTTGACACCTTTTGGAAATCTTGACTTTAAAAATTCCGACGTTTTCCCAAATTTCTTACTTTTTAAAATTTAACCTCTTTTTGAATTTCGACTTTTCCAAAAATGTCTACCTTTTTTGAAAACACTGGAATGTTTGTCATTTATTAAAAATTTCAATTTTATTCGAAAATTTCGACTTTTTTCGAAAATTTCGACTTTTTTCGAAAATTTCGATTTTATTCGAAAATTTCGATTTTATTCAAAAATTTCAAGTTTTTTAACATTTTGAACTATTTTGCAAAATTTCGAATTTATTTCGCTACCTTTTAAAATTATTATTTTCTTATAAATTCAATTTTTTTTAACAATATTCAATAAAAAATCTCAACCTTTTAAAAAAATGGCATTTGTTTTTCTTTTAAAATTTAACTAATCAACATTTTTGCTTTTCTACTTTTTATAAAAGTTTAGAATTTTTTGATAATTTTTCAGTTTTCTTTAATATTTAGGCTCTTCGAAAATTTCGGCTTTTTTCGAAAATTTAACTAAAAAGTGCTTCATTTTTTTTAAATCTATATTTCTTTAAAATCTTGATTATTTTTGAAATTGAAATTATTTTTCAAAAAGTCAACTTTTCTAAAGGTTTTTTGAAATTTTTTTATTTTATCAGAATCCTTGAATTTTTTGAAAAGGTCGACTTTCAACAATATCTTTTCAAAATGTTGATATTATTTTTCAAGTTTCAATTTTTCTTAAATCCAAATGTTTTGTGAAAATTCCGTCGTTTTTCAAAATTTTGACCTTTAATATTATCACTTTCTTTAAAATTTCGCCTTTATCAAAAACATAATTTTTTTTTTAATCGACTGTTGTTAAAATTTAGGATTATTTTGCAAACATTGCGTTGCATTTAAAAATTTTTGGTTTTTTTTTAAAGCTTCGACATTTTTTAATTGAGTTTCTTATTGATTTTTAAAATTTCGAAATTTTTGGTAATTTTGACTATTCGAAATTTGGGGTTTTCGAAAATTTGGATTTTTAGGAGATTTTACCGAAAATCCTTCATTTTTTTTTAATCTCGACATTTCCTCATAATTTCAAATATTTTTTAAATTTCAGAGGATTTTAAAGTCAAACTTTTTTCAATCACAAATTTTAACCTTTTGCAAAAATGACATTTATTTTCATTTTAAAATTTAACTAATCAACATTTTTGCTTTTCTACTTTTTATAAAAGTTTAAAATTTTTTGATAATCTTTTAGGTTCTTCGAAAATTTCGGGTTTTTTCGAAAATTTAAAATTTAAATTTTAAAATTTATTTTTCAAAATGTCAACTTTTCTAAAGGTTTTTTAAAAAATTTTTATTTTATCAGAATCCTTGAATTTTTGAAAAGGTCGACTTTTAACAGTATCTTTTCAAAATGTTGACCTTATTTTTCAAAAGTTTCAATTTTTCTTAAATCCTAATTTTCTATGAAAATTCCGTCGTTTTTCAAAATTTTGACCTTTAAAATTATCATTTTCTTTTAAATTTCGTCAATAACCTCAATTTTTTTTAAATCGACTGTTGTTAAAATTTCGGATTATTTTTGCTAACATTTCGTTTGCATTTTAAATTTTTTGATTTATTTCGAAAAATTTTAACTTTTTTCAAAATGTGGATTTTTTTAATATTTCGGCTTTTTTTTGAAAATCTTTTTTTTTGAAAGCTTCGACATTTTTTAATTGAGTTTCTTATTGATTTATAAAATTTCGAAATTTTTAGTAATTTTGACTATTCGAAATTTGGGGTTTTCGAAAATTTGGGGTTTTAGGAGATTTAAACGAAAATTCTTCATTTTTTCTTAAATCTCGACATTTTTTTATAATTTCGAATATTTTTTAAATTTCAGAGAATTTTTTTAGTCTTAAGCTCTTTTTCAAAAATTTGGCCAGTTTTTAAAATGTTGTTTTTTTTGGAAATTTTAACTTTCCATGAAAGCTTCGAAATTCTTCAAAATTTTGACTTTTTTTGGAAATTTTGACTACTTGGAGAATTCTCACTTTCCTTAGAGTTTCGACTTTTTTTGAAATTTTGGATCTTTTTTTAATAATTCAACATTTCAACTAATTCTTAAAAATTCGATTTTTTTTGAAAATTTTGAATTTTTTTAAATGGATACTTATTTACTCCTTTAGTTTTTTTAATAAAAGTCAAAAATGCGATTCTAAAAGTCCAAATTCTAAAAAATATCGAAATTTTGACAAATAGTCGAAACTTTTTTCGAAAATTTAAAAAATAATGCGAGATGTTTAAAAATGTTAAAATATTGAATAAATCCAAAAGTTTTTAAAAAATGGAGATTTTCATAAAAAGTTAAAATTTTCAAAAAGTCACAATTTTCAAATATATTGAAGTTTTGCAAAAATTTCGCATTTAATTTTTAAAAAAGTCTAAATATTGGGTCTAAAAAAACCACACAATTTGGAAAATCTAAATTTTTGTAAAATAAAAATATAGAAAAATTTTTAACAATTTGAAAAATTGTTGAATGAGGCCAAATTTTTCAAAAAAGTAAAAATTTGAAAAAAGTAGAAATTGTAAAGAAATATCGAGAAATGTCGACATTTTTATAAAGTTAAAATTTTTTAAAAAATCAGTTGAAATTCTGAAAAAAATTTGGATAAATTTAGAAAATCAAAATATTGACAAATGGTCAAAGAACTTAAAAAAAGCGATTTTCAAAATAAGTCAAAATTTTCAAAAAAAAAAAATTAGAACATTTATTAAATCGAGGAATTTTCAAAAACATTCTAAATTAAAAAAATATATTAAAAAATATTTCGAAAAACGGATAAATTTAAAAAAGGTCGACACTTTTAAAAGGCATTATCAACAAAAGTTAAAATTGTGGAAAAAATGCAGAAGTTTGAAAACAAAAATCAAAATTTAATTAGTTAATTAAGTTTAATTATAAATGGAAATGTTAAAATGTTGAACAAATATAAAAATTTTAAAAAATGAATTTTCATAAAAGGTAAACATTTTTCGTCACAATTTTCAGAAATATTGAAGTTTAGCAAAAATTTCGCATTTAATTTTTAAAAAATTCTAAATATTGTGTCTAAAAAAACCACACAATTTGGAAAATCTAAATTTTTGTAAAATAAAAATATAGAAAAATTTTTAACAATTTGAAAAATTGATGAATGAAGCCAATTTTTCAAACAAGTAAAAATTTGAAAAAAGTTGAAATTGTAAAGAAATTTTTTGAGAAATGTCGACATTTTTATAGTTAATTTTTTTAAAAAAATCAGTTGAAATTCTGAAAAAAATTTGGATAAATTTAGAAAATCAAAATATTGACAAATGGTTAAAGAACTCAAAAAAAGCGATTTTCAAAATAAGTCAAAATGTTCAAAAAAAAATTTGAAAATTGAATGGAGGACTTTTCAAAAACATTCAAAATTAAAAAAATGTATTAAAAAATATTTCGAAAAAAGTTTCAAATTTTCGAAAAAGTCAAAATTTGGAAACAGATAAATTTAAAAAAGGTCGACATTTTTAAAAGGCATTTTCAGAAAAAGTTAAAATTGTGGGAAAAGTGCAGAAGTTTGAAAACAAAAGTCTAAATTTAATTAAGTTTAATTATAAATGGAATTTAGAAAAAATTGGGATTTTTAAAGAAATTCGAAATTTCGAAAAAAGTCCGGAATTGAAAAAACAATCGAATATTTGAAGAAAAAAAATGTTGATGTTATCAATAAAGTTAAGATTTTCAAAAAAGGTCGAAATTTTCTAAAGGTTCGAACCTTTGAAAAATCGAAAGTCGGCATTTTAAAAATTTTGAAAAAGATCAAATATTATTAAAAGTAAAAAATTTTAAAAAGTGCAAATTCTGGGAAAAGAAGTCCTAATTTTGAAATAAAATCGTCTTTTTTTAAGTTTAATCCAAACAAAAATGTCACCTTTTCAAAAAAAACTCGACATTTTCAAAAAAATGGGAAGCTTGAAAACTGAAATTTTTATAAAAAGTTGCAATTTTCGAAGTTTAATTTAAAAAAGGTCAAGATTTAAAAAAATGTCGCATTTTTGAAATAAGTCAAAAGATTGTTTTTTTTTTTAATTTTATTTAACATTTCTTCGGCCTAGTTTGGAAATATTTAAATTTTTATTGTTTGTTGGCAATATTCTAAACATTTTTTGAAATATGACTACTTGATATTTAAATTTATTTAAAAACGTCACCTCATGACAGTTGACAAAATAAGAGGTTAGTTTATTTTACATAGAATATTTTTTATTTTTTCCTATTCTATGTAAAATTAACTAACCTCTTATTTTGTCAACTGTCATGATGTGAGATTTTTAAATAAATTTAAATATCAAGTAGTCATTTTCAAAAAATGTTTAGAATATTGTCAACAAACAATAAAAATTTAAATATTTCCAAACTGGGCCGAAGAAATGTTAAATAAAATTAAAAAACATAATATTTCCGGTCAATAAGAGTTCACCATGAAGAATAAGTCAAAATTTGTTTTAAAAAGTAGGAATTTTGGAAAAAGAGAAATTATGGGGGTCGCTGGTTGAGAAGACCTGCTGTATGGCATTGAATTTATAGACAATGCATCGAATATCGAATAAATTTACCGATGTATCGAAACGTATCGATACATCTTTTTCGATACGTCAATTGAATATAATATCGATGTTTTAAAAGTGTTATGCATCCGTATGTCAACGTACTGTCAAAAATCTTAATTTGCTGTTGGCCCACTCGAATTTGGACACCGAAACTTGTCACATTGACAGACGTCAGAGAGTACTTTTAACGCCCCTTAGAGGTCGAATTTGCAAAAATCCCTTCTGCGGATGTTCCCAAGTATCTGAATGTATAACAAACTAAGTTTCTATTGATATTTGCAGGATGAGTTAAGAGTAGTGACGAAATAATACGTAAACATTCGTTACCCATTATTTTGGCGATGTTCTCTCGCCAATTAGCCTTATCATCCGCATCTGTGGAATGATAAGCGTCTCTATGACGAAATTAATATCACGACTTAATGTCTATTAAGATCGGTTGCTAAACCAAGAGTTCCCTGTTAGGAGGATCTATGGATTAATTTGCTCTCTTTTAAAAGGTCAAATAATTTTATTTTCGATTTTCTACCGTTAGTAAACCTTCCGAATTCGTTGTTGAACTGAAAGTTTAAAAAACCCTGCAGAAGGATCAGAAAAGTAGGATTCTTTCATAGGTTACTTAGAAATTGCTTTCATTAAATTCCCAGATAAACGAAATAAAAAAATCAGCTAAATATAAAATAAAATATCGAAGAAAAATCTTTACAATCTCCCGCACGACATGTTTTACAAATACTTTGATAAGAAATAACGTTACGTTGTTATCAGTGATTAAATTGTTTGGCGTATAGACTATCCCGAAAAAAGTTACAAAATTATGTTTGCTAGTGTTTTATTTAGATAATGAGTTGTGAAAGCAAACTTCCCCTGCCCGCACAAAGCAACCGACCGCATCTGCTGGATAAGTTCTGGGTTTATTTTAAATATAAGTATATTTTAATAGCATCCTGTAAAGTGGCACGGCAACCTTGGACACGAGGCAAAGGCACTCCCGCGGGCAGGATGATGGTCGGTGGTAGAACAGCTGTAGTAGTCAGTCAAACTGGCAGCCGGCGGGGTCTTCTTTTTTTTTATTTTTCGAAACCCCGACCCTGCAGCATCGGAACATTCTGTGCTCTGTCAGCTGGTATCATGATAACCTGTTGTTTGTGCAATCCAGTCACGAAGAGACCCATGCCCATGCATGTTCATTCTTTACGTTCTTCTTTTCCAATTATTATCGAGAATCATTGTTATAACAGGCAGTTGTTCCGCGTCTTTTACTATATATGAGGTCGGAAATTCCTTTATCCCCTGTTACATTATTAACGGTTTCTACTTTCGAAGTTTTTGTTGGGGCCCATAACGAGATTTTTTGAAGCTTGAAACTTCCTCGAATGATTGATGTATAATGTGACTTAAAAAAACACAACACCATAATAACAGACCTTAATGAACGTTAAAATAACTTGTTAATAGTCCACTATGAATCGATGATTAGCCTTCTAATATGTGCTGAAACATACAAACAATAACCCAATGTGGAGCTCATTACTAGAAATTGAAATTTTGCTTAAATAATTTTAATCAAAATTTTTTTTTATTTTGTATAAGTATTGGGCAATACCATTTTAGTGATAACTTATAATGTAATCCCATTCTACTTTGGCAGGTATCTATCTCTGCTTGGTAGATGTTCTTACTCTAACTAATGAGGATGATGGTGGCTAACTAATTCCATCCCATTATTATAGGAACGATGGTCTTACTCGTGGTCTTATTCCGGGAAGTTTCTATCAGATTATTTTCGACCATTATAGTCTCTACAAAAAATATCCCAACTTTCCATCATTGACTCTCTCATATCCCTCATTTCTCTAAGCTAGTCATTAGTCTTTCTCTCTAATCTAGAATTTCTCACGTTCACTCTTCAGATAGTTAATTTTAACGCTTCTTTTCATATCTGCTCTAGTCCGTAAGAACCCATCACCCATATCTAACCGACCTGTTCCTATTCCACTTCTCCAGATTCTAATAAAATCTCTGTATCATCAGAGCTTGGAAACTTAGATCACAAGCTTATATGAGATTCTGGATTGTTGCGTACACCACTCCCTTCTCAAACGCAACCCCCCTGTAAAGCCGATATTTCGTAAGATAACATTTTTGAAAAAAAATTAATTGAAATTTAAAAAAGGATTGAGTCTTTATAAAAAGGTAAAAATATATTTAAAAAAAAACTTCGAATAAAAGTTTGGCAGTTTGGCTTGCAGAGTTGGAAACCATACAAAGAGATCTGCTTTAACTAAGGTTTTTCGTGCATGTGACGCAATGGTTTCTGCCTGAGATTTCGGTAGTATTTTGGTTTTGTTGATACTGCTATCGTTATACAGACAGCCCTTAAGCCTCTGAGGAACGTGAAAACAAACTCAGTGCTGGTATGGAATGGTCACTTAGCTTTAGAACGTCTATCACAGGAGAATGCAATTGACCTAATATGGATCAATAACATTCTGGGAAAGAGGGAAACAAACGCGCTGAGAAACTGGCGAGGAATGGTTCGAAGGGACAATTCGTTGGACCAAAACTAACTCTTCCCCTGGCTAGGTCAACCGTAAGATCCCTACTCTACTTAACGAAGAAATTCATCGTAAACACAAAGCCATATGGGCATCAATAACAACATGCCGACAAACTCACGCATTCATTAGAATGCCGTGCAGGGAAAGAGCAAAACTATGCGTACAACTTTCAAGAAATAACCTCAGGAAACTTGTAGGGATTTGGACAGGGCACTGTCGATTAAACAAACACCTCCACGGAATGGGAATTATAAACGAGCCGAGTTGTAGGGGGTGTTTAGAAGAAGATGAGAGTGTCGAGCACGTGATGTGTCACTGCCCGGCACTAGCATCAATCAGAGGATCCACGCTGGGGGACTTCTGGCCTAGTGTGGCCAATTTAAGAGAGGCGCATTCAAAGGACGTTCTTCTGTTTCTCAACAAGGTTGAGTGGCAATGGGCCCAGAAAGGGTGGCATCCAAGGACATCTCAATCACGGGGATAGCACAATGGGCCCAGAAAGGGTGGCATAAGTGCTGGCCTAAACCCACATCGAATCCAGAATCCAGAACGCTATCGTTTTGCTACCCGAGAATAGTCCACATAGTTAGGGATATTTAGAAATAATCCTCCTATAACCAACGGAGCCTCGCGCCATCAAAGGTAGACATACTGTTTTTCTCATATTGATCCGTGCAGGTAATGTTTTCGTTATTTTTAGGCTCCTAAGATGCTTACAAAGATCGCGTAATAGCCTTTCGAGCGTCGTATTTTCTTCTTTCATTTTTTCTGCCCTGTGTAGGTCTGGGAAGTGGAATTTAACCCTTATATTCTGATATAGGACATTTAGGATTAGTCGCACGTTTAGCAGGATAATTATCTCCAGGAAAATGTGATAAATATTTCAAACTTTTACTCTTATTATCCCAGTCAATGTGTTCTAATTTCGTTAGATGTTTCTTTTTGTCGGGTTATTTTTTTTTAAGTAGGAGGTGTTTACTGTATTGTGATTATAAACGTTTTTTTAATATACTAAATGTTGTATTTATGTATTGGTTTGTGAATTGTGAATTATAGCGATTTGGCTAATAAACCAACGGTTTACTTATAAGTTTATGTTGTACTTTGAGTTGGCAATGTTTACCTTTGGGCATTCAGATATTTATTGAGCTGACAATATACTGTTATGGGCTTATCGGTTCGAATTGATTACACGTGATGGATTATACCCACTTTATTACTGAACTCAACTTGGATCACCACAATTGACAATTAACTCACTTATTATTGACTTCTACTAACTCACTAATTAAACTGATTCTAACTGACTCCTTGAGGCATTCATCATGGTTCTTTGGTAGTTTAACGGGGTTCCGAAACTTTCGTTTCTTTGACCCCCGTCTTTTAGTGAACATTACTGTGGTGATAATTTTGTGAGCTGCGGAGGCCGCCGATCGAAAGCTACTCAATTCACCTCCGATGGCAGGCGTCCGTGATCGACAGCAGTCGCTCTAAAGAAGGCTACTCGGTCCACCTTCTTTAGCGCGCGCCGTCGACCGCGCTCGTGTTGTTAGGACTCCTCGAGGGAAAGCTGACCGCCTTTTATAGTTTTGGCCCCCGGCTTCTGGAACTTTTCGGCAGATAAGGCTTATCGTTCCCGAAATTTCTGTAAAGCTTATCTGCCATTTGTTTCGTTATCGCGGCCGCTTTCCCCTTATCAGATCCTTCTAGAAACTTTTTTTTTATTTACTAAATTATACAATTCTATTCTAAATTCTATTCCATCTATTTACATTGCGTTACAATACGTTGGTCAGTATACACATCAGGAAAGTCAAACACTGTCCATAGGGAAAATGTTAATGAGAGATTTATCATTGAGAGCCAATGGTGGGATAGATGGGCGGCGTCTTGTATTCTCCTACACCAGTGTAAACAATTCAACGCAGTGCTGGTGGAGATTTCAGTAGTACATCATAGCTTCTAACGTGTTTTGTTACAGGATTACTACTGGCAGGCAACAGTTTTATTAAAATTTGGATGCCACATGCTGTTTGTTCTTTTAGTTCGTTGATTTAATCAACGTCTGCGGCAAAACAAAACTGATATTCTTTGATAACCAAAATAAATAAACGAGATTTCTTAAACAAAATAAATAACAATTCTAATGTAGAACATAACATAATAACTCTTTAAACATTAAGGAGTTCAAATAGGCCGCCAGACTGTGCTAAACAATATTTCAATCTGTTGTAAAACTCTCGACGAGTTTTTTCCAACATCTAAACTGGAAGATACGAGCATGCAGCGTCAAAGTTGGGGAATACGTTCAGCGGCCGTAGAAAACTATGGAGGGGACAATTCTTAGCGTTTTACATGGACAATGAAAATTTTTCCTTATCTGTATATACCAGTCTGGTACGTAATCATTTTTTTGTTGTTGGTTACTTGGTGTGCGTCCAAGTCTCCGGATCATTGGTGCCACCGCAGTGCAATTAAAGTGTAATGAAGTGTCCGTGCGAGAACAGGGAGGTTTGTCCTCAAACGGAATTGTGCGACCATGAGAAGGAAAAAAGTTAAAGACCTGCGAAAGGGCAATAACCCCGAAATCAGACGACGTTTTCAAAAATTAGAGAAATTGCTTTTATTGAAAGAGACGGCAATAAAAGTCAAAGCAAGCAACTCGAGCGCTACACAAAGTGTAAAATGCTTGGTTGTTGAGAAGAAGAAGTACGATTCAATTTCACCGCAAAATAAAGAAGAAAGAGAAGAAAATATTGAAAATCACGTCGCTAATTCAGAGAGTAAAGCGATGGAAAAGAAAACAGAAGAAAAGGAAAAACGACTAAAGCGCAAGAAGATAGAAGAATTTAAAATTACGGCCATTCAAGCAAAGTCAAGCGAAAACAGCAACAGAACTCGAGAAACAAAAGGACAAGTAACTCGGGCGTGACACAAAGAGTAGAATGCTTGGTTGTTGAGAAGAAGAAGGAAGATTCAATTTCATCGCAAAATAAAGAAGAAAGAGAAGAAAATATTGAAAATCGCGTCGCTAATTCAGAGAGTAAAGCGATGGAAAAGAAAAGAGAAGAAAAAGAAAAGCGCGTAAAGCGCAAGAAGATAGAAGAATTTAAAATTACGGCTGTTGAAGCAAAGCCAAGCAAAAGCAATAACAAAACTCGAGAAAGAAAAGGACAAGTACCTCTGCGGAAGCAGAAAAATTGGACGGTGACCGCGAATACCATGAAGACAAAGAAAATTGAATACACCAAGGCACAAGCAAGCAAGGATGGAATAAAAATCTATCCTACTCCCCTGGAAGATCACAAAGCCCTCGTTAAGAAACTTAAGGAAAAGGAAATCCAGTACCACGTACTCCCTTTCAGAGGAAATAAACCTCAAGGTAGTACTGAGAGAAATTCCCACTTTCTTAAAGGAAAAAGAGGTTGAAGCTGATTTTAAAGGAAAAAGGATTTAATCCAACTAAAGCCGTTCGTATGTACAAGAGAAACAAGGAGAGGACAATAATGCCGCTCGTCTTAGTTGACCTAAACCGAGATGAGAAGAAGGTTTACGAAATGAAAACCTGCTGCGGCCTAGATATAGGAGTAGAGGCCCCCAGAAGAAGAAAAGACCTCGGGCAGTGCTACAACTGCCAAGCGTTCGGACACACGCAGAAAAATTGACACGCGGACCCAATATGCGGGCAAAAACATGCAACGAAGACATGCGAACACCCAAAGACACAGCCTGCAAAATGCGCCAACTGCGAGAGAGCTCACCCTGTGAGCTATCGCGGTTGTCCCGCATTACTCAAGAATAAGAACTCCAAAGCCAATGCTGCCAAAAGAATCGAGGCAGTTTCTTACGCAAGCAAGAGTAAGAGTTCACCCTGTGAGCTATCGCGGTTGTCCCGCATTACTCAAGAATAAGAACTGCAAAGCCAATGCTGCCAAAAGAATCGAGGCAGTTTCTTACGCAAGCAAAAGTAAGAGTTCGCCTTGCGAGCTATCGCGATTGTCCCGCATTACTCAAGAATAAGAACTCCAAAGCAAATACTGCGAAAAGAATCGAGGGAGTTTCTTACGCAAGAAGAGTAAGAGTTCACCTGCGAGCTATCGCGATGTCCTTACTCAGATAAACTCAAAGCAATACTGCAAAATCGAGGCTTTCTTACCAAGACAAATTACAAACAGAAGCAGTGAAGCAAACAGAAAAAGAGAAGACAAAAATCACAGGTAAGCATTATTTTATGTGATAGCTAATACAGTTTTCCAACGTTGGAGATGCAGGAACTACTGAAGATAGTCGAGTAAATCAAAAAGACAGGAAGCAGTCTACTACCCCGAGTTTTCGTGTGGTTTCACCGGGAGCTCGGTCAAAGGACTAGTAGGCGAAAGAAAAACAACTCGCTCCACACGCGTGAAGAGGGTGTTTCCAGAGACAAAGTGAATGGCACAAAAGGGCAGAAAGTAAAGACTACAAAAAAAAGAGAGGCAGACATGAAAGATCTGAATCTCTAGAGGCGAAAAAAACAAAAAAACAACGAGAAGAGCCAAAGTTCTTAACAGAAAAAACAGAGCGATGAAGGGGTAAGAGGAAAGAATTCCTGACTCCGCAAGGACATTAGAAGATAAAGATAATCAATTTTTGGAATATAGATAGGGCATGGATTTGAGTATTCATATTCACCTTATCGGATTTAGGGGTATTCCTCTTGGCCATCATCAATATAATTTTGACAGTCAACGTGGTGACTTTGTCCGGCACCATCAGCATGAGGAATTTATTATTGTTTTTGATTTGGCGATCGTAGTGAATTTTTAGTCAACTTTTAAATTTAAGATTTTTTAACAAGGTTGTAATTTCATAAATAACCATTCACTATGTTCGTGTTCTCCGAATAGTATTTGAATTTGACTTTTCGCGATATTTAGTTTTGTATTTTCGGTTCCTATTCAAGTATATCGCCGCCACTAAGTCCAAACCTTCTTTTAGACCTTTTTAGCTTTATAAAGAGGAAAAGCCATTTCTTTGAGGTTTGTCAATCCAGTTGGGGGTCGTTGGATTAGTTAGCATAATCCTCAATTTCTGCTGAACTTCTGAAGTTTTGCCTATATATGAGGGAATGCAATGGCGCGATATAAACACCCCTTCGCGAGCACCTTCACGTGGCAAATCTGTGGGGGCAATTGCGAGTTATATGATTCTTTCGAAATCACTCCTGAAACTAGGAAGCAGGCTCCAATTTCCCTATTCCATTTAAGTTTATGTATCTTTTCAGTGTTTGAAATTAGATTCTTGGCTTGAAAAAGGAGTTAACGACAGTAGCTTGGCCATGGTAAGGCAGAGTTCTTTAACGTTTAAAATAATGACTCGACTATTTTTTTCAATTAAATCTTGGATCATTTTGAAGCTCATTCAGATTGTCCTAATGCCAAAAAAGTATGTTATGGGTAACGTCCTTTTAGTTAAATTTTTTTAAAAGGCAGCGTACTCTGAAGCAAAATTTAAAAGCTAATTATATACATGTGCTGCTACTACTACTGCAATAAAAGTATTGCAAAGCAAGGTCAAATTAGATAAAAGCAGCTCGTTATCGTGAGCGAAGTGATAGGTATTAAATATTAATTACAACATAATAACAACCTTAAAAAATGCAGTAGTTATTTCACCTGGAAGGGGGTCCACTATCGGACAGATGATCTCGTGGCAATTATTTATTGCAAGATCCTGACTTTTATGGCATGATTCAATCGCCGTTTAAAGCAACAGAAACAATGCAACGGAAAGTGCATGCTAGAATAGGTGAAGGTCAGATGGTAAAAGCAGCGAGTTTTGTAATTCTTGCAATTCGCTATCGATTCAAGTATGCAATACTTGCCAGTGCTAAATCTAGGCTAAAACCTCCGCTTTTGACCTTACATGATGATATAAACGTACGTAGTTAATACATCATTCGGCGAAGCAACAAAAAACCAGCGTTGGAATTTATTTTCCTGTTCTCCATTCATTTCCATTTTCGGAGATAATTAAGCTGAGCAGCCGCTTTTGTTGCCTAACGCTATGTGGAAGTTTTCCATTACAAAAATGATTTCGCTTTGTGTAGCTAACATAAGGGAATATATCAAAGGTTAAATCACACTATTCATCGGCTGTTAAGACCATAAATGATTCTAATAGAACAATTTTAGCGCAAACCTCAGGCGTCATACTGTGATCGTTTCCTGGAATAGAAAAAACGAGAAACTGGAAATTCTGACGAACTACGGAGAGTATAAACTGTTCGCAACGCGAACAAATACCTTTCTGATTACCTCTATGGTTTGGCAGTCTTTTTTTGCAATTTGGAGAGTGTGATTATAAATTTGGATTGGTACGATTTCTTCTTATTGTTGAGGGAAAAATTAAGAATAACTCAGATCTTGGCAGTGGTTATTTTACCATAGAAGGAAAAAGGGTTGATTCGGGAGGGGGGGGACAAAGGGACAGTATCAGATTCATATTCTTCGCATATTGAGGTAAAATGAGGAATGACAGCTTTGAAGAATCTATACTTCTTGTTCGTTATGGTTAGTGAATTCTGGATTCGAGGTGGGTTGCCTAGAGTTTAGGCCAGCACTTAGGCCACCCTTTCCGGGCCCCGTGATTGAGGTGTCCTTGGTCATTCTTTCAGCCACCCAACCTTGTTAAGAAACTGAAGAACGTCCCTCGGATGCGCCTTTCTTAAACTGGCCACACTAGACCACAAGTCCTTCAGCGTCGATCCTCTGATTGATGCTAGTGTCGGGCAGTAACACATGACGTGCTCGTCACTCTCATCTTCTTCTACAACTCGAGTCGTTCATAATTCCCTTTCTGTGGAGATGTTTGTTTAATCGACAGTGACCTGTCCAAATCCCAACCAAATGACAGCTTTGAAGAATTTATACTTCTTGGTCGTTACTGTTAGTGGATTGAATTAATTCATCAAGAAACTCGGAGATGCCAGGAAGGCAAAAAATAAAAAAAAAACGGAGAACACGATCCCAGGAGTTAACATTTAAAATTTTTCAAAAAAGTGCGCCATGAATATTTCATCTCGGTTCTTGACAAATAGATTTTTAAACTCAACAGATGTGGTTACTTTTTCCAAACTACCAAATGTGCGATTGTCAAATGGACCTAGAGAAAACTAATTGTGAAAATTAAAAAGGGACGACTGCTGCACCGATATATCTAAAGGATGATAAGCTTGGAAAAGTACGTCTTGAATTCACACAATTATTGAGTACCAAGTCATGATCATCTTAAATTCCGAAATCAATTTTAAGGTTCATAATCCAGAATCAATTAGTCTCATTACCTCAGAATGTCTACCTTACCTCGGCAGTACCAAATGTCACTGATGGAATCAGTGGAATCAAGAACTACCCCAATTGTTTTTCAGCAATGGAAATTCAACTCAACCATCAATGGAATATAAAACGAACTCTAAAGGTAACTTAAAATCGTATAAAAGTCAATAAAATTGATACTGTGGGCATTGAATTTCTGCATCAAAAACTAATTATTTTAAATATCAAAATACAAATACCTTTTTGTATAACTGAAGGAGTTTTAATGAAAAAAAAAATGATAACTTCAGATATCAGTTACAATTCTTGGTTTACAATCAAGTGAAAATCTTTACAATTCGAGTTGAAGAATTTCAGTAAATATAACTATGATTTAATAACTTTTTTATTCTCTTTAATATCTCAATAGAGTAGTAACGGAAATCATTCAATGTCTTTCTTTCTCCTTGACATATTTTTAAATTTATTGATGTTAAAAATTACGAGATGGGCGGCAAAAATATTTGCCCAGGGCAACATATTACGCAAAAACGTTCCTGTACAATGGGCGTTGCCCTCGCCCATTCTTCCTTGACCTTTCGGTTCAATCATCTCTAATTTTTAGGCAACTTTTTTTTACTTTGGTAAGATCCAAATTTTCATTGCGACCTGCGGTCCATAGGTCTCTTTTTTTAAGAGGTACTTTATTGCAATCTTGATTACACTTCTTGAAAACAAATTAAAAATCAAGCACATCGCCGAGATCGACAAATTAAAACGTGCTTGGAAAGAATCTTAAAATTACTTCAAACGACAAAAATGACGATCTGAAGGAAAAAAAAGCGAAGAAAAGTCGACTAAACGTGACAATACGCAGCAAAGAAAATGCACTAAAAAAGTCGAAATCTCGAGAGAAAAAAATATAGATTAGAGAAAGTTTAATTTACAGAAAAAGTAAAAATCAGAATTTATTTCAAAAATAATTCAGTTAAGAGTGAATCTAGCACGCACAATTAGGATTCCGTACCAATTACAACTCTGAACAATCATTAGACCAAATTAAATCATTTTTGCTGATGTATGAGTTTGAAATTTAATCAAATTTTCTTCTGTTATAATTAAAAAATAAAAAAATTGTCTACTTTCATTTAAAAGTAGACAAAAGTGTGTATATTTATACACATCTTTTTCTCCAATCAATCCAAGATAGTTATCAGTTCCATAAATGATAACTTTATTGATAAAGTCTCCGATAAAAAGCAGCATTCACTCGCGATAAGTCGATGACTAACGGAGTTTATGTGATCGCCTCGGCCCGCTCTCGAATGTTTGATTTCAACGGCAATTATTGCATTGCGTGAACTAGTGCTAACTCCGAAAATATTTATCTATCAGGTGTGTAAATATGAAACCGGTATTTACCAATAAATGGCGCTGGTTGTCACAGTCGATACCGAACACCACGCTAGCGGTGCTATCTGTGTTGACATCTGAAATCTCAAAACAACGCACGTGTTCATACAACGGCATAGTTTTAATAGCGTTGAAGATGTCAAGTTTTGTGCCGAGCCACAAGGATTTGCGAACAGCTTTGATTTTTTGTTACCATTTGATGAAAATTGCTGCAGAATCGCATCGAATGCCTGTAGAAGCTTACGAAGAGCGTGCTCTTGGTAAATTACAGTGCTTTGAGTGGTTTAAAAAATTCAATAGTGGCCATTTTGACGTGACAAAGAGCGTGGAAGACCGCCGAAAAAGTTTGAAGACAACGAATTGCAGGCATTGTTGGATGAAGATGACGCTCAAACGCAACAACAACTAACGGATCAACTAAATGTGACACGAGAAGCCATCTCCATACGTCTGAAAGCCATGGGGAAGATTCAGAAGGTCGGGAAATGGGTTCCACATCAACTGACTGAAAGACAGCAGGAAAACCCGAAAACCTCTTGCGAAATGCTTCTCGCCTGGTACAAAAGAAAGTCTTTTCTCCATCGAATTGTAACTGGCGATGAAAAGTGGATATATTTCGAAAATCCTAAGCATAAAAGATCGTGGGTAACTCCAGGAGAACCATCAACATCCACTGCAAGACCCAATCGGTATGGACGAAGACAATGACTCTGTGTTTGGTAGGATCAAGAAGGTGCCATCTATTATGAGCTGCTAAAACTTGCCGAAACCGTTAATACTGAACATATACCGACAACAAATGATCAATTCTAATCAAGCTTTGAGTGAAAAAAGACCAAAATATCTACAAAGGCAACACAAAGTGATTCTGCTTCATGACAATGCACCATCGCACACAGCCAAACCGGTCAAGCAGACGATTGACGAGTACACTTAGGAGTACACTTCCGCATGCGGCTTATTCACCAGACTTGGCTCCATCTGATTATTATTTATTTTCATCGATGGGACCCGCGTTTCACTTCTTACGAAGATGTACAAAAGGGGCTCGATGATTGGTTTGCCTCAAAATAACAGGAGTTTTTTTGGCGTGGAATCCACAAATTGCCAAAGAGATGGGAAAAATGTGTAGCTAGCGAAGGACAATACTTTAATTGAAGTGTTTTGTATCATTTTTATACAATAAACGTGTATTTTCTATACAAAAATTCCGGTTTCATATTTACACCCCTGGTAAATTAAATAACGTAAAAGGCAGATTTGATCTGCATTATATCCTTCAACTAAACCAAGGTTTCTATTAGAAAAAAAAATATTACCACATGGGTCAAAAAGCCATGGAATGCAAGCAGCTATTTTTCCATAAAATATTTTTTTCTCGACAATTGTTACGATATCGAAAAAATTTGCAATTTTCCGATAATCTATGGCCCACCATCTACTAACTTTGTTAAAATCTAAATTTTTTCTTTAGAAATCTAGGAGAACAGGGGGCGGTCATTTCTGACGCATTTTGAGTTGTTTCTTTAAGAAGATTGGACCGAAAATTATAAAAAAATACTTTAGGTAGAAGTAGAGATAGCTTTTTTAAATGATACTCCACATGATATATCAACTAAAACTTGATTTTCCGGAGACCAAATTAACCCCCAAATATTATCTTTTTTTTAATCGGGGGCTGAACGATTGGATCGAAAATTATGAACAAAAATATTTTAGATAGAGATAAAGGTAACTCTTTCAAATGATACCCCACACGATAAATCAACTAAAACTTGATTATCCGAAGTACTAATTAACCCCCTTTTTTTTAATCGTAGGCTGGGGGTATTTGCGTGGGTCATCCAGAACTAACGCTGTGCACAATTTTAAATCTCTACGTTACATGGTTTTCAAGGAAAACCTCTTTGTGACAGACGGATAGACGGACACAAGAGTGGGTTAAGGATTCCCTACTTTACAAAGAAAAATAGGAACCCTTAACCCATCCATGTTTCCGTCCATCCGTCTTTACAAGGAAAAAGCGGAACCCTTAACCCATCCATGTTTCCGTCCGTCCGTCTGTCACAAAGAGGTTTTCCTCGAAAACCATGTAACGTAGAAATTTGAAATTTTGCAAAATTTTAACTTTTATTTGGAAATATCAACTTTGTTTAAAAAATCAGATTTCGAGCGAAAAATTGATAAGCAGTTATTGCAAAAACCTTGAAGTTTTTTAGCACGAAAATAAATTTTTGAAAATTATGTAGTAGTTTTATATTTTTCTTTGAAATTTTGTCTTAAAACTTGAATTTGTTCATAAAAATGTTTGAGTTGTTTCTAAAAAAAGTTGTTTTTTATAACTGAAATTTTTCCCCCAGAATTTCGAATTCAATAATTTTTGACCTGGAAAAGCGAAGGATTTTTTTAAATAAATTTTATAACCGGTCAAAATTTTGAGAACGCAGTTAAAATTGCTAGAGTTTTATTAAAGTTTCAGGCGACATTTATCTCAAAAATGTCGTTTTAGGAATGTTATATATTTTCCACTGTGTCGCCCAATGTTGACTATTTTCAAAATTCCTCTCCTTTTTGTTTTCGATTTATTGCACGAACCTTACTAAAGGGTAATTTTGTTGTTTGTTTTAAATTCGAAGTTTCAGCTGGAATTTTTTAACTCGAAAATTTTAGAACTTTAATGGTTTATGTTAAAAAGTTGAAATTTCGAACAAAAAAATCGAAATTTCGAACAAAACAATCGTAATTTTAAAAAAGTCAATTAAATAACAATATGAATGAATATGCACGGTCGAAACCGGTGTTTGGTTTCCAAACTTCGAATCTAATAAATGTTCAAACCTATTGGTCTGTGCATATTAGAATCCTTGTCTTCTGGGAACTTTTTCCTAGAGAGCAAACGCTTCGCTAGGTGGCAGTGTTTCAACTGTTGGTAGTTCAGCTACCTATGATTCACTATACAGGCCTGCAGGGCTGCATGAATTTGTAGTCTAGGTTGCATTCTACTTGCATACGACATTGTTGGCGATGGCCATAGTTTCTCTATGGGCCAATAGGTGGTAGTACTAAGAGTCACTCGCTTGACGTTTGTGAATGTTTTAGTACTTACTTGTCGGAACATTTGTTAGCATTCGAGTTGAATATACCAAACTGACGAGATCTAACAAGATAGAAACCGGTATTTGGTTTCCAAACTTCAAATCTAATAAATGTTCAAACCTATTGGTCTGTGCATATTAGAATATGAATGAATGCCGAAATGAATGAATCATGGGGAGGGGGTACGTCTGTTTTATATCCAACACCTATTTTCAAATGTTTGAATCATGGAAGCCTCTAGTGTAGTCTGGATTCCTAAACACCTGCACGTGAGTCATCTCCATAACAACACTGGGGTACATAAGGCGATCCACTTACTTCGGGATTTCTATCGCATCAGTTCATTGTAACATTATTATGATAGATTATCTTCTTATACATAAAATTCACGCAGACAACTCTAGAGGGGGGCGGGCCAAGTCGACAGGAGCTGTTAGTCGTTGCTTTGAGAGCTTTGAAGACAAATCATATATAAATCTACAAATGAATATTTGAATTAACTGTAAAAAAAAAAATTCAACAAGCAACCAGAAAGATAGAAGTGTAATTTAATTAATAAAACAATTTTCTCATAATACTCCGGCCACAATTTAATTAACAAAACAAGTTGTAACCTTAGTTTCATTAAAATGCCGAACAATTAAAAAAAAATCCTCTAGTAAAACCACAAGCAATTTGTTACGTTTTCTAAGAAAACATTCACAAGAGGTAAAACTATTGCAAACAATGTGACCACAGCGTTACGCATTATATTTTAAAATACCTAAAATAAACGCTTTATAAAAAAAGGCGTTAGTCTGTTACCAGTGTTCTGATTAGATAACAAGAAAATATTTAGAAAGAATTCAATCAGCAATTTTTCATAATAACTAATACTCTGAAATTTTTAAATTCTGTTGAACACTTATTAAATTAGGAACTACTTACAAAATTACGTTCTTTGTTCTAATATGTCACAGAATATTCATTGCAACATGGGGGGCACACGCATTTTTTTATTAAACAATTACATAGATATTTTGTGCCTTTTAGTTTTTTTTGTGGAACCGACTGGTCAATGGTTATCTTCAAAAATTGAAATACAAATCTTGTCCCCTGAAACCAAGAAAGATTAAAAAACACAACAGAGGTTGCTCTAACGCGTTTCAATAGCCAAGCTATCATCTTCAAAGAGATATCTCTCTGAGCAACTTCTATTGTGTTTTTTCATCTTTCTTGGTTTCAGGGGACAAGATTCGTATTTCAATTTTAGTCTTGTGTGTGAATGAATTCTGCAGTCAACGAAAGCACGATTGTCAGGTAATATTGCGTTATCATCAAATCGTTGACAACCACAAACAGACAAAAAAAAGCATCTTGCCGCTGTCGAGGTTTGAACCCAGTCTATAAAAATTGACCGCTTTTACTCATCACATATTAAACCTATATATGAATGCACGTTCCTCTTTTTAGAAAAAAAAATCTTCCTAGCCTCCAACTGTGGAAGTCTTCCTAAGGAAGATTTCTAAAAAGCGCAACTCCTAACATTGGAACACACTTTACATAATTGGAAAATTAAAATAAGGCCCCAAAAACAAACTTGTTTAAGTGCCTATAACTGGGCAGATTTCCAATTTAACTCTTTGTGTGTCTTGTGTGGTTTAATTTTTAAAAACCGAATTATTGCATCCTTTTTTATATTTACTTTTGCATTCTTTTCTATACTTACTTTTGCATCCTTTTCTATACTTACTTTTGCATCCTTTTTTAAACTTTTTTAGCTCTCCAAAGTTAACTTTTCCATGTGATGACAAAATCAAGTAGCGTTTTTATAGTCGCAGTAAAAATGAATTATGTTCGATGCAAATAGCAAATTCAAGGTTACGTTCTAAAAACGTACAACTAGCTATTCTTCATTGATGTTAACCTTTTATCTTTAAACTTTGTTTGAGGATGTTTGAAATTTTATTTAAAGTTGAATTATACATAAGGTGTTCTCAAAACATTTAATTATGTAATTATACAAATATCACCGGATGTTAAACTCATTTTTACTATCAATTAACGAAGGAAGGTTACTTATTTTAATTTATTATTAGATTAACCTCCTACATAAAGTGGATCGCTTATTCATTAGCCTTTTCAATATGCCACTACCTACGATAACGTAATATAAATTTTCTCAATTACTTTAATGATTTATGCAAAATTTTTTAGCAGTATGTTTCTATTAGAAACCGATTCTTTTATTAATTTATAATTTTATAAACTAGTAGCTAATCCAACTTATTTGCCAAGTCACTGTAATTCAGTCATATCATTAATTTTACCCACGTATCCCCAAGAGTTCTAAATTAAACAAAAAATGTAAACAATTGTTTTATTCGAGAGGAGCAAATCAACCAATAATTCGCCCCCAAAATGGCGCCAATGGTCGAATTGACTTCTATTGAAAATTTCGACTTATTTCAAAATATTAACCTTTTGAAAATTTGATTATTTTTGAAGAACTCTATTTTTATTGGAATATTCCAATAAAAATCGAGTTCTACGATTTTTTAAACAATTTCAAATTATGTGTTCAAAAATACGATTTTTTTTTAATTTCAACATTTTGAAATATTCACTTTTTTCCTTATTTTTGAAACTCCCAACTGACAGAATACTTTTTTGTCTTATTTTTGAAACTCCTAACTGCCAGAATTTCTCGAAATTTTAATTGAATTTTAGAAATTTTGACTTTTTATCGCTTTGTTCGAAATTTCAAATTTTTTAAAAAATTCCGACTCCTTTTTAAAATTTATTATTTTTTTAATAATTTGAGTTTGTATGAAGTATTGAATTTTTTTTTAATTTCGACTCTCTTATTACTGAAAAGTTTCAGTAATAAGTCCAAATTTAGAATTTTCGAGTTTAAGATCGAAATGTGAAAGTTTTATAAAATTAAGTAGTAATATGGACTGCCGACACAAGTGAAAAGATAAAACTAGGAAATAACAGTGGTTTTTTTCGATTGTTAAATTAATTGTCGTAACAGAAGTTAAAATTTCACAATTTATAATTTAAAATCAATAACATTCGTCTGGTTTTTTAATTATCGTACTCATCTTACCCATAATTACATAACATTGAAATACAAATCTTGTTCCCTGAAACCAATAAAGATTAAAAAACACAACAGAGGTTGCTCCAAGGGGTTTCGATAGCCAAGCTATCATCTTCAGACAGATATTGCTAACATTACAGCATGCTACTATTGAGAATTAGTGTGATCATGACGAAAAGCATATTTTTTCACCCCTATCAAGAATAGCTCAACGCGTCTAAAGAAGTTTTCACTTCACAAACACAGTTTTCAAATAAAAACTTATAGATAGATGAAACACCCAATTGTTGACGATAAACGAGAAGAAGGTTTCGACATTTTTGTGATTCACAGACTACCAACATGGCAAGCAAGTACGGGCCTGCGGCTTTTGCCCCCCTCTTTCAGCGAGTCTGCGGTGTCTATAACGAAAAAAAAAAAAGATAATTCGTCCGTAAACAACAATGGATTAAGAAATTTCCGCCGGCATCGCATATTTCTCTCGCAAATTCACGAAACTCAAGTTCTGTTATGATATGACACATAGAACGTTAACGTAGTTGAAACAATTTATAAAAACCTCTTGCAAAATATTCGCTGCAATTTCTAGTGCCGTCGTCCGCCGGTAAATAAAAGGAAATAAATGTTAAATGAATATCTAATGAACGTATCGGTGTTGCCTTTCTACATAACACAGTCCGCATTGTATTCAGTACATATTCAAGGTTTGCCTCTTGCATGGGTTATTTAATGGTGCTGCAGAAGGTGCAAATATATTCGTACGTGCTAATAGGTGGGTTGTGTATGCAAAACGGTATATGAAAACAAGATGTAAGAAAGGAAAAAGGTGGCATTTATTTGATGTTCCAACTGGTACAAAAACATGAAACCTGACTTATAATTTACTCGGCTGCAGGTTCGCGTGAGACATGTAAAAGAATAAATAGTCTATGCGTTGGAAATTATCTGAGAAACTCCTTTCTACCGAAACGCGTAATCGGTTATGTTCCATTGACATCGACGATAAGACAAGTCTATATTCGTCTGCTGCTGCCTTTCTATGAAGAAATACGTTGCGCAATTTATAACGACACAAGCACTTATTTATATGAAGATTACCATTAAAGTAGAACTTGAAGAACCCAGTTATAAGGAATGCGCAATCCAGTCTGATGAGAATAATAGCGACCAGAAATCTCTTGTCAACTAATGACTCTATAAGGCAGAGTTTGGAGACCATAATTGATGGAAACTCTTATAAGTGCAACGAGCTCCGAAAATTGGTCCTCTTAAGTCCACAGGATGGACCTCCTGAATTCAATGTTCTTAATCATTGAACAAACAACACTGTGGCTTTTTATAACTCTTCTTCCACATCAATAATCAGTAATACGAAAATTATTTCGAAGCCAAACTAAAGATAATCCATGTTTGCAGAACGAAACCCTTTGAGGTTGTAGGCTGGGAATCGTAGCCCCAGTGGCGACCTTCTTTACTGGAGATTACGTGTTGCCGAAAGTTAGACCAAACGTTAAGCATATTATGTGAATGTTCGACTCTGGCAAGGGATAGACAATTTTGGGAACGCTCTAACTGAACCAAGGACAACAGTGGAAACAACCATAAAAGACGTACTGGAATTTTTTAAAAGAATGGTCTCTATATGAGTTAATCGTGGGGACACAATAAGCGAAAGCTTCAGTGCAGCAGACCTAGGGAATTCGATCCCGATCCTTATTTCTAATCCCGGGATTTCGAGATTATATTAGTCAGTCCCGGGATCCCGGTATTATTTCGGTATTAAGGTTACAAATAGAAAAAAATCAGTTTTTCAACCAATAAATCAAAACAATCAACGTAATCAAAACTTAGAGGAAAAACAACGTATTTTACGGAAAAACGCAGATAAATTAATCAGACTTAAGAAGTAGACTGACCAGGCTTAAAATCACTCAATCGTTATGTTGAAGTTACTCTTTTTTAAGAATCAATAAGAGCTTTTTAAACTTAGGGGTCATCCATAAATTACATCACACGAATTTCATGACTTTTTGAGACCTACCCCGTCCTTGCAGCAGATGGTCATATTTGTATGACCCTCTTCACTCCAACGTCACATATTTTGCAATTAATTTTTTAATATAGAAATTATCTCATCTGTCTGAGTTTAGTTTTCGTATATTATATATCTAAATGTACTATTTTGTCCTATTTTAATATTTCACTAACCTTTACTTGACAAGAAATTTCATCTTAATAAATTCAGGATTTTCATTTTCTTTTCGAAATTTTGACTATAAAATCCAAATTTTATAAAAATAAGCGCCAAATTTTAATTCAAAATTTTAACTTACGGATCTTACCTCAAAATATTTTGAATATGTTTCTTGAACTTTTGTCTTTTATCTAACATTTCGATTGTATCCTCCATATTTCATTTTAAAATCGAAATTAAAATTGAAATTCCTGTTTTAGGTTTAAATAAAAAAAGGATTAAAATTGGTGAAAAAACCTGAAACTTTTTCAAAAGGTGTCAATTTTTTTTGAAATTTTTTCCATTTTCTTCTCAGACCTTCTATTCCAATCTCTAAAATTAAAACCCAAAATTTCCATAATTCCAGATTTTGAATAAAATGCAAATTTGTAAAATAGTGCAAGAATCAGAATCAAAATTGTTTTTAGAAATATCGAAACTCTTTTCCAATTTTCAGTTTTAAAAACTGAAATACAGAACTTGTTCCCTGAAACTAAGAGAGATTAAAAAATACATCAGAGGTTGCTCTAACGTGTTTCGATAGCCAAGCTATCGCGTATTAACAGTGGCGTGCATACAGTGAAGGCAAAAAGGCATTGCCCACCCTAATAAAATTATAAAAGAAAATATAAATGAACACCTACTCGTAAATAAAACTAATTTTTCGGCAAATATGTATAGTATTCCTTTTTATTAACACTTTGCTTCTATTTTCAACCATTAAATGAAAGGTATAAACCTTTAAAATTTATTGAAGATTATTGCAAAGTTAACACGAATACGGTAATATTCCAGTGAACCATCACACTCCATCACAGTATTCCTATATAGGTGGCCCATAAGCGAAACCAATAGGTGGAATCCGACAATACCATAAGGGCTTATATGGAGATGTAAAGGCAGCACCTTTTACGTGATAATATGTTAACATAACAGCGACATCTGTGTTACGATAGATGTACAATACAATAGAAATGTCTATTTCGGTAAATCCCCTAGATATTTATAAATAATACAATTTGTTAGTTATGTTTACTTCTACGTTCCGTGTGTGCTTTGTAGTGTTTGTTAGTACAAACTGAATTTATTCGTTTTATTTTATAAAAAGCTTTGAACTGTTCTGTAGTTTATTGCACTATTAGTGACCGTACGAAAATGCAGTGAAAATGGGATCATCGTGAAAACGCTTACAGCGGCTTAAAAACCTTCATTGGCGTTCAAATCATTTTAAAATACATAGAAAATTCCTTCATTTAATCTTGTGTTTGAATATTTTAGTAAAAAAATCTATGACAATTACAATATTCTTAATATACACTTCTCCACAAAATTAACGCACCACTTGGAAATTTCGAGATAACTAAACAATTATCTTAAAATCATAAAATTTGATATTCAGAACTTTAACACCTTAAAGATTAAAAGACTTTTATTTCCTCAGTCATTTAATGACAGTAGTTTTTAAGATTTATTCAATACTTAACAAAATATTGCAAAATTCTAATTTTTTCAAATTTTTTTTTAAGGTTAATATCGTGTGTTTTCCCCTCTACTGCGGATAACAGCTTGACACCGACGTGGCAGACTCTCTATTAAACTTGTTATCTCCCTTTGACCTAGTCCATCCCAAATTTCGAGAATTCTTTCTTGTACCTCACCAAGGGTAGCTGGAGGGGGCATAAGAGCTTTGACTCGCTTTCCAATAATGTCCCACAAATCTTCTATGGGATTCAGGTCTGGACTTCTTGCTGGCCAGTCCATAACCTGAATATCAACTTCATCAAAGTATTCTCTCACTATTCTAGCAATGTGTGGTTTCGCATTATCTTGCATTAGAATAAAATCATCGCCAATATAGGGACCATACGGCACGACATGTTCTTGTACAATTTCGGTTATGTATCGTCGACTATTCAATGAACCTCGATTGATCACCTGCAAGCCTGTGTGACCCGTTGAAGAGATGCCACCCCATACCATTATTGATCCGCCACCAAAAGCTTGGACTGGTCTTATGTTGCATTGGGCACACCGTTCGTTTCTTCGTCGAAACACTCTCACATGCCTGTCATTGTTAAACAGACAAAATCTGGTCTCGTCTGTGAATAAGACACCAGCCCATTCGGCGTTGGTCCAATTGACGTGATTTCTAGCAAATTGTAGTCTTATTCGGCGATGGTCTGCCGTTAAGAATGGACCCCTGGCTGGAATTCTGGGGTGCAACTCGTCAGCAGCAAGCCGCCTTCTAACCGTTTCTATGCTAACTTGCAGATTATGTGTGGTTGCAAGCTGGATTTGCAAACTTCTACAGGTTGTAAATCTCTCACGTAATGCACGGAGTCTCAAAAAACGAACTTGTAGAGCGATTGTTTTGCTAGGCCTTCCTTGTCCTAGTCTTCTTTGATTCGTATTTGTTTCCCGGAACCTTTGAACGACACGAGAAATTGTTGAATGGCATACCCCAAGTTTTTGGGCAATGTTTTGGTAACTTAATCCTTCACCGGCTAATGTTACAGCCTGGACACACTAATCATGACTTAAATTGCGCGAGACACGGTTCATCTTTTGAAAATAGTGTTTTTTAATCCAAAATGCCAAAACAACCTCAAACAGTCAATTAGACAGAACTCTAATGGAACAACACAAAATCCTGTTTTATGTTGTTTATACCTTATTTTGTTTTTTTTCTTGGTACCAGCTGCAAAATGGACCAACAAAAAAAGGTAGCAGCATTTATCACATGCTAACATGATATGCTAATGTCCATGCATGTGAAAATTTTAAATTATTTGCACATGTACATGATTTTTGATAAAAGGATAGTGGTGCGTTAATTTTGTGGAGAAGTGTATAAGGGTAAATTTTAAGATTAGGTGTTAGTATATCTCTGAAGATGATAGTTTGGTTATCGAAACGCGTTAGAAAAAAATAAATAAAAAAATAGAGCAACCTTTGTTGTGTTTTTTATTCTTTCTTAGTTTCAGGGGACAAGTTCTGTATTTCGATTTTTGAAGATAACCAAGGACCAGTCCGTTCCATCAAAAAATTTTCAGTTTTGAAAGTAAATCTTCATTTAAAAAATCGTAAACTTGGAATTTCCAAATTTTCAAAAAAGCAGAATTTTTTGAAGGACTAAATATTGAAGAGAAACCAAAATTATAAGAACATTTGAAAGCTTTTAAAAATGCTCAAAATTTTGAAAAGTTAAAATTTTGGAATAATTTAAATTCTCCAAAAAAAACGAAAATTTGAAAAATGCGAAATTTAAAAGTCAAAATTATCAAAAAAACAAGCATAATCTGAAAAGGAGTAGACATTTTGAAAAAACCGAGATTTACGAAAAAAGATTGAAAAATAGAGGATAAGGCGTCAGAATTTTATAAAAACGTCAATTATATTTTCGTAGAAAGTTAAAATTTCCAGAAAAAAAATTGATTTTAAAAAACATGGGTATTTAAAAAAAATTCAAACAGGAAGAAATCGACAATTTCAAGAATTCTAAAATTAAAAAGTGGCGAAATTTTCAAAAAAAAATCGTAATTTTGAAAAAAGTTGAAATTTCGAATTTAAATTTTCAGTATTACCGTTGACTTAAAAAATATAACCTTTGAACTTGAACTGGAAAGTTTCAGAAAGAAATAGAAATTTCGATAAACGTGAAATTTATTGAAAAAATTCTCGAGTTTTGTGGTTTAAAAACAATTTTTTTAAGTACAAATTTTCACGAAAATAGAAAATTTATTAAGATGATTCAAGTTTTAAAATAACATTTCCAAAACACGGTCTACACTTCGAATTTCATCTCGAAACGAAAGATATTGTGATTTTGGACAAAACGGAATTTTTGAAAAAGTCTAAATTTTAGAAAATAAGAATTTTGAAAGAATATTTCCAAGATTTTTAAAAAGTAGTCGAAACTGTAAAAAAAAATTTGAACACTTTGAAGAAATTAACACTTTAGAAATTTTTTAAAAAATGTGTAATTTTCAAAAAGGTTAAAATGTTGGAAATTAGGGAAATAAAATTCAAAAATGGTCAAGATTTTAAAAAAAATTCGATTTAAAAAATGTTTGGTCAAATTTTCAAAGTAAAACGAATTTTTCTAAAGGTCTTAATGTTTTTTTTTCAATTTATTTACCATTTCTTCGGCCCAGTTTGGAAATATTTAAACTTTTTTATGGTTTGTTGACAATTTTCTAAAAATTGGGCCGAAGAAAGGTTAAATAAATTGAATAAAACATAATATTTCCGGTCAATAAGGGTCTACCATGAAGAATAAAGGTCTTAATATTGAAAAAATCCCAAAATGATTAAAAAATTCAAAAAATGGTTCAAATTTTGAACTTTTGAAAAAATCAGCTGAAATTTTAAAAAAAGTAGAACCTTTTTTTAGAAAATCGAAAATTTTAAATGGAAATTTTGGAACGTTTTGGAAATTTCCAAATAAAGTCAAAATTTTCAAATAGAATTGTAGACATTTTCAAACATTTTTTAAAATGAAATTTAAAAAAATTCAAATATTCGAAAATTTAAAAATGTCGATAATAAAATAATTTTCCAATCAAAATTAATTGAAATTTTCCAAAAAAACGGAATTTTGAAGAAACTTCAAATTTTCAAGAAAATGTCTTGTGAAAAAACTCAAAATTTGAAAACTAACAAAGTCAACATTTTTAGGAATAACCAAAATTTTTTATGATTTAAAAAATAGAATTTTTTAACAAATTTTAAATTTAGAAAAAAGCGAAATTTTGAAAAGAGCTTACAAACTTCAGATAGTACAAATTATGGAAAAAATCCAACTTACAAAAAACTTGACATTTTTGAATAAAATAAGAATTTTCAAACAGCGAAAATTTTGAAAATATAACAATCCTAAGAAAATTCAATATTTTAAAAAAGCCTAAAAAAATCGGCACTTGGCAAAGTAAAAATTCTCAAAAAAAAAGTAAAATTTTGTAAAAACTTGGTCGAAAATTTTTTCGAAATTTAAGCTTTTTGTGAATATCGATTCTCTGATATATTTACTTTTTTCAAATTTTTAAAAAAGTATCGAAAAGTCTTAAATTTCGAGAAAAAGATTAAAGCAGGAAAATGAGGAAATTTTCAAAAAAAAATTCGAAAAATGTCGAAATTATTAGACAATGTCATTTTTTTCTTAAAATTGAATTTTTCAAAAAGATATCGTAATTAAAATCTAAATGTTCAAAAAGTCTACATTTTCAAGAAAGACGAAATTTTTGAAAATATTCGAAACTTTTAAAAAGGTGAAATTCTTCAAAAAAAAGTCGGAATTTTGTGACGTCACGAATCTTATGACTCGTCTCGCCCTTGTCACACGATGTCACTCTCTATTGACCCCCTTAATCTGAGAAATAACAACGGGTGCGGTGTCTTATCATTAAATCTTTTAGTTTAAGCAATCCCAAAGCAGTGCTGCTTGTTTGTAATAAAACTTCTATTTTATATTAAAATGATAGACAAGTATTGTTGAAAACATTGACATTAAGCGTTTCGATAGGTGCATTCTAGTTTTACAACTTTTTTAAAATGATGTCAATGTCGAAAATCCCGGGATCAAAAAAACTTAATCCCGAAAATTTCGGGATTAAAAAGCGGTCGGCATCCCGGGATGCCGAAAATCAGAATCCCGGTATCAAATCCTCTAAGCAGACCCCAAACGAATAATAATAAAGTTAGACCAAGTTGTCCCATAAAATTGTATTCTTGGGATAGTAGCAATATTAGGACAGATGGCTCGACAATAATGATGTAATAATAATTTAAATATCTACCCCAAAAAATTCCTACAAAACTGCCTAAAAACGAACTATAAACGATGAGATTTCAGCACTTACCTTACGAATATTCGTTTAAGTTTTCTTCATTTATCCGCGGTTCAATATAATAATTAATACACAAATTGGTCACACTGCATATGCTAGCCTGGTTTGTGCTTCAAACTTTTTTAATCAATTGCCTAATAAATTTGTCAAGCATTTAATTTGTATATTTTGCCTGTTAAGCAATACATTTGACAAGAAACACAAACCAGCCTGGCATATATAAATTAAGATTTATAAATAAAATGGAATAGATTTTGGTTTCTGCTAAATGATGATACAGAAGTTGCTTCCCGCACAGTTATCTATTATCCATGCGTGCCTAAAACGCGTAAAAAAAAACCTCATATCCAGAATTCGTTTCATGGTAAGAAATTGGCAAAATGCAATCGTAAACATAAGAAGTTCACACATGTCGCACAAAAATGTGGGCAACCTTCCAAAACAATCTGCACATTTAACGCTGCAGTGGGATCATCTTCAGCTTGTCGGATTTATGATGGCAAACAAAGTGAAATGTAAGGCGATGTTTTGTTTATTTATGCACTTAAGCAGTACTTAACCCAGTTTTTGTGCAGTTCCCTGTTAAATGGCACTGTGACTTCATCCGCTAAATTGTATTGTTCGTTTGTTAATGACACTTCCTGTTAGCCGCGAAATCGAATCCCAACGGCAAAAACAATGCATTTTTCATTTTAATCCGTTAATCGATACATGAACACATTGCCAATCGGAATGTCGTATGTCAACGGAATTATTAATCGGAAGGTAACGTGTTAAAGTGGGACTTCACTGCTTTATAAGTAATGAATCCAACATTACAAAAGAAGGCGAAACCTTCTTCTGCAAATCACTTTTTTTTTGTCTGAAAGAAGATAAAATTCGCGACAAAGAAATTTTTAAAAAGTCATCAGCAAAGAAGTCGAAATTTGAGAAGGAATGGCAAAATTTCGAGAAACAAGATTTGAGAAAAAACCTGACATTGGGGTTAACTTTAAAAAACCGCCAGAAACAGTCAAATTTTGAGTAAAAACATTCTAATTTGGAAGTAATACCAAATTAAAAAAGGCGCATTTCGATAATAAATTGAGATTTCGAGAAAAAAAGCGATCTTTAAGAAAACTTCCGATATCTTCGGAAGAAAGTTACATTTTACCAAAAGCAGTCAAGTTTTGAGCATAATTGAACTTTCAAGAACAAGAAATTTGAAAAAATAAGTAGACAAATTTCGAAGACGGTCCTGTATACAAACAAAAGGTCGAATTTTGAGACAAACTTGACAAGGTCAAAATTTGCAAAGAAGTGTATATAAAAGAAAAAAGTTGAAATTATCAGAAACACAGAATTTTGAGAAAATTGAAGAAATTTTGGAAAAAAAACGAATTTTCGAAGTCGAATTTTCGATCTTTTTCTCGAAATTTTATTTAGAAAATTCTACTTTTAAAAATTAAAGATGTTTTTGTTTCAATTTCGATGTTTTTTAAAGTTTGAATATTTTAAATTGCGACCATTTTCAGGATTTTGAGTTTTTTTAAACATTTCAAATTTTCTTCAGAATTTTTATTTTATAATTTTCTTTTTGGAGGAATTTCGTCTGTTCTGAAATTTTTGATTTTATCTAAAATCTCGACTTGTTAAAATTTCGCTATCTTTTTTTTAATACTTTTAAAATTTCGGTCGATTTTCAAAAATTTGATTTGTTTTCTCAGAATTTACTTTACTTGAAGATTTTGAATTTCGAAAAATTTTATTTTTTTGGAAACTTTTGATCTTATTAAAATAATTACTTTTTAAGGATTTTGGAAACTTCTGATTTTATTAAAATAAAAACTTTGTATGGATTTTTTTAAAATTAAGTATGTATCTTTCAAATATTTTTTTGGAATTATGTCTTTTTCTTAATAGTCTTTTATTATTCTTTTTAAAATTTCGAATTTTCTTCAGTGTCATATTTTTATCCAAATTTTGAAATATTTTTCTTGGTAAGTTTTTTGTAATTTTCGTAATGTCGACTTCGACTATTGTTTTTTTATTACTTTCGTAATTTTCACTTTTTCCAATTTTCGATTGTTTCTCAAAGTTTAGACCGTTTTTAAAAGTTATGGCTTATTTTCGAAATTTCGATTTTTGTTCTAAATTTCTAAAAAAAAATTTTATAATTCGGTTTTTTTCAAAAGTTTGAATCCTTTTTAAAGTTATGTCTTGGTTTCATAATTTTTAACTTTTTAAAAGTAGATATTCTTTTAAACGTACTTTTTTAAAAATTTTAACCTTTTGCTGTTTTTGTTTAAGTCCAAATTTACTGAAAAAGTCGAATTTTATTAAAAATGGGAAAACAAAATACACATTTTAAAAATTAAAATTTCTTAAAAAATGTTGAAATTTCTAGAAAAGTCGAAGGAAGCTCATTAAAAAAAAGGCGAATTTCGAGAAAATAAGTTGTAGGCTTTTTTTATTAAAAAATTATTTCGAGAAACCACGAATTTCGAAACACAACCTTCCAAAAAATTTAAAAAGTCGAAATTTAGTGAAAAAGTCGAATTTTATTAAAAATGGTGAAATTTTAACAAAATACACATTTTGAAAGTTAAATTTTGAGAATACGGAAATTAAAATAAAAAAGACCAATTTGGAAAAAAAATCGAAATTTCTTAAAAAATGTTAAAATTTCTAGAAAAGTCGAAGGAAGCTCATTTAAAAAAAAAGGCGAATTTCGAGAAAATAAGTTGAAGGCTTTTTTTATTAAAAATTATTTCGAATTTCGAAACACAACCTTCCAAAAATTTTAAAAAGTCCAAGTTTACTGAAGAAGTCGAATTTTGTTAAAAATGCGAAAACAAAATACACATTTTAAAAGTTAAATTTTGAGAATACGGAAATTAAAAGAAAAAAGACCAATTTGGAAAAAAAATCGAAATTTCTTGAAAAATGTTGAAATTTCTAGAAAAGTCGAAGGAAGCTCATTTAATAAAAAAAGGCGAATTTCGAGAAAATAAGTTGAATGCTTTTTTTATTAAAAAAATATTTCGAGAAAACATGAATTTCGAAACACAACCTTCCAAAAAATTTATAAAGTCGAAATTTACTGAAAAAGTCGAATTTTATTAAAAATGGTGAAATTTTAACAAAATACACATTTTGAAAGTTAAATTTTGAGAATACGGAAATTAAAAAGAAAAAACCAATTTGGAAAAAAGATCGAAATTTCTTGAAAAATGTTGAAATTTTCAGAAAAGTCGAAGGAAGCTCATTTAAAAAAAAGCGAATTTCGAGAAAATAAGTTGAAGGCTTTTTTATTAAAAAATTATTTCGAAACACAACCTTCCAAAAAAGTTACTGAAAAAGTCGAATTTTATTAAAAATGGTGAAATTTTAACAAAACACACATTTTGAAAATTAAATTTTTAGTTATAAAGAAACAAAGACGAATTCTGAAAAAAATTTATCGAAATTTCGAGAAAAGACGAGCCTTGAAGTAGGAAAATATTTTCCAAAAAAGGCGATTTAAAAAATGTCGAAATTGAGAGAAAAATAAGAAAATGTCCACGAAAAAGTTAAGAAATTAAGAGAAAAATTTGACCATTTCAAAAAAAAGGTGAGAAAGGCAAATTTTGAAAAATCGAATTTTGAGAACGTAAGTTTAAAGCTCTTTTATTAAAAAATTATTTCGAAAGAAAATGGAAATTTAGAAACGTCTAAAAGCCATATTTTGTTAAAAATGACGAAATTTTGACAAGTCAAATTTTGAGAAGGTTAAGTAAATTAAAAAAAAAAGAATATTACTGGAGAATAAGGTCGAAATTTCGAGAAAAAAAATGGCTAAATAAATTTTTCGCTTGACTACGTGATGCAAATTGTGGCACATCTTTCCCAAACATAGATATGGATGCATCACAAGCTGAACCTGTCGGTATCCGTGACACCTTATTGGGATGACATTAATACCATAGATATCATAAGGGTTCGCTTGTAAACTATCGGCGTTCCATTAAAAAAGTCATCAAATTGGTTGCGAAAATTTCTTATTTTTTGAACGTATCTCGTAAGTAGATTATCTGTGATTGACAACTGCGAGGTTTTAAAATATCTGAAAAGTGGCGTAACTACCTGTGTTCCATGTCTTCCAAGAAGACACACTTGCAAGTTTTGGGAGTCCCCAAACCTTTGGATTTGAAAAATTTTAAAGAAATAAAAAATAATTATGTACGAAAAAATCAATCACTCACACTGTGCTTGTATTTTCAAAAAAAGCCGTTCATGATGTGTCAGGAGTGTTCAAATTAACCGCCACAAACCAGACTACCATCTAACATATATCTCCCGACAATTTAATTTAATTAGCACAAAAAAAAATGTACACAAAATAAAATATCTCGAGTAGATTTCCAAGAACAGGTTTCCTTTCAAATGTGGAAAGACAATAGACCTAAGCGCTCTGTAATGGATCATAAGTAGCCAATCTACCCACGCTTGACCCACTGACGTTTAGCAGAAGCGGACCCTCTGGCGACAAGGTCCACAGTCTTATTCTGATGCACAAAACCTGGTTAGAGTTAGGTGACGATATTTAACAAGATCGAAACCGGTATTGGCCAGACTACCATCTAACATATATCTCCCGACAATTTAATTTAATTAGCACAAAAAAAAATTTACACAAAATAAAATATCTCGAGTAGGTTTCCAAGAACAGTTAGTTTTCCTTTCAAATGTGGAAAGACAATAGACCTAAGCGCCCTGTAATGGATCATAAGTAGCCAATCTACCCACGCTTGATCCAATGACGTTTAGCACAAGCAAACCCCTCTGGCGGCAAGGTCCACAGCCTTATACTGATGCACAAAACCTGTTTCGAGTTGGGTGACGACATTTAACAAGATCGAAACCGGTATTTGCTTCCCAAACCTTCGATAAATGTTCAAACTTATCTGTGGATTATGCAAATGTGGAGTTTTTGTCGAAATTCTGTTTTTACTTTGTAAATGCACCTTCTCGAAAAATCTACTTTAGAATCAAAGTTTCGGAATCGATTCAGGAGTAATTTGGCTAGTGATCTCATATAATTGAACAAATTCGATACGGATTATTGACATATCATTATCATAACAGAGTCATGAATGTTTGTGTATTGCATACGATCTTTAAATACATATTTTAATATCGACTCCCATGGAAGTAAAATCATCACAAATGTTGAGTCATGGCGTTTAATATATAGTTATATGGATAATTTTCCCACATCAACTGATGAGAGCATAAAGCGTTTTTTTAATTTATTGAAAACTATTATAATAGATGACCAAGAACGTCTTATTTACGAGTAGCAAAGCTCGTGACTTACTAGGCATTACTCCACAAAGCCCCATAAATAGCATTAAACGGATAATTATGAGCATAACGAAGTGTTCTTGAATTTTTGACGTTATTAAATGCAGGAAGCAGGAAATACCATTTAATGAATGATGAAAAGAGCACCTCATTCTAGGTTATAAGTTTTTTTTTTAACCGCAGTAACATGATCTATTAATCAGAATAGCTGAATAGCAGAAACCTGTTTGAGTATACAAACCTTTATTTCCATATAAATTGTTAACAAAAGGTCAAAATGCTTCTTATTATGTTCTAGTTATGTGTTAGTTTAATTACTCCTGGCTCCTGGAACTAATCTGCAGAATATGTCAAATAGTTAAACTTTAATTCACGATCTTTCAGAAGATTTTATCTCGTCTAGTAATCGGTAACACAATAACGCAGAAATTAACATAGTTCACCGGCAGCAATCCCAGCAAAAAGTTTTTATGTTAGATCTCCGCTGCGTACAGCGAGACGTAAGCTATACTCGATTTTTAGCACAGACTGTATAACTAGATACAATAATCCAAATCTTTAAGTCTAAGTAGATTTTTAGGTCCGATAACACTGCACTGCACATGAATTTCCGCGACGGGGCAGATGCCAAGCAGAAGCAGTAGAGCTGCTATTTCCATTACTCCAAGATGTTTTCCTAACATCGCGAAAGAAGCATCGAAATTCCGTGAGATGTACAATTGCAGATTACGCGAAAACGTTACTGGCAGAAATGCTCAGTCAGTGTCTAATACGCCTCAAGAATCTTGCCCTTGGGGAGATTAATCCTGTTAGTTCCTGCGAGTATCTTTTAAGATAATACTTGTAGAAATAAGACAAGTCACCAACCATACGCCTGTGCTCTAGTGTTTCGAGAGAATCGGTCAGACTCTCGTCATCAATTAGGCGAATCGCTCTTCTTTGAATTGAATGCAAAAGAGCTAAAGTTTGAGACTGAACTCCAAACATGCGAACAGTATTGGTTAGTGTTGCCCTAACTTGAGCTTCGTATAGTGTTAATAGCTAATGAGATGTGAAGTACTTTTTAGCTCTAAAAAAAAGCCTAGCTTCTGAGAGGCGGATTTGGCAATGGCGCGCACATGATCGTGCCAAGAGTCGCATTCACTCCTAGGATAGATAGATTAGATCCCATCGGAAGGATTTTACCATCCATTGTATGTCTGTTGCATTATTCCTTGATGTTTTCTTAGAGAAAACCGCGGCCTGAGTTTTTGAAGCGTTGAAGGCAACCAAGTTGTTCTTATCCCATTCCAGAATAATCTCGAGATCCCGATTAATCGTCTGTATCTGCTGTTCCCTTGGTCGATCTGAAGCAGCGGTAGATAATGATTTGTCGGAGAAAAAAGGTTACTATGATCTGCGTAGCAGTATATAGGATTGGAAGTTGTAGCTAAGAGATCATCATGTGTAACAGAAATAGAGTAGGAGACAAAACAGACCCCTGAGGCACCCCTGCGTTAATCGCAAATGTGTCTGATGAGATGCCATCGACGACCACCTGAAGAGATCTGTCAGCGAGAAAATTGGATATCAAATGCTGTATAAGGATCGGTCTTGTAACATCTGGCAGAAACTTAAAGAAAATCTATAGAAACGTAATTGACCAGTGAACTACCTTGAGGATGATAAAAAATCCAAATTTTTGGATGATTTTCAAAGAAAAAGGTCCACGAGCTTTACTTTCTCCCAATGATACTATCATAAGATTCTTCCAGATAATGTAATCCTCTTTAATTTGACTGGTTCCCAACCTTTCCAATGATTTTTCACAGTGTTATCGTCCTGCAAAACAAAAACGTCATTTTTGACTTTAGTAACCAGTAGCCTCGGGAAATAGTGATCGTACAAGAAATAGGAGTAAGGTTTTGAAAACTACAAAACCTTCTTTACAAGTTTTAGTTAGTGGTTTTTAATAAAAAAATTTAGTACGAGAAAGTTGATTGAAAAAATAACTAAAGTTATGAATTGGGGATATCCACCTAATTTTTGAAATTTACAATTGACCAGGACGTCAAAAACGAAGTGGGATGTTTTTCTCAATTTATAAATGAAGCGCGGAAACGAATAATAAAAAAACTGAAACTAAAAATACAACCAAAGTAAAATAAAGAGAATAATTAGGCGAGCACCTTATCTTCAGAGCTATGTGACAAGTGCCCCAAAATAAACAGTTACATTTTTGATTCAATACAGCCCCAAACATTTTTTTATTCTATCGTTGTGGAGCGTCACAACTGCTTGAGTTCGAAGTAACTTGAGAGCGCAAGCTGTAGGATGGCTTCTTAGTGCAAGGTAAAGAGGTTAGCCAGCACAGGCCGAGGACGCTAACCCCTGGGATAATCGACAGACCGTGCAGTGTTCAGTAACGTTAGGAATACCTGGTGCTAGTGCTCCTTCTTATAGCCACCAGCTAAGCTATTTCTCGCAGATTTAATATAGAATGTTCGTTCTTCCTGAACCTGATTCGCCGCTCGCTTGTATGCGTGTAACAACACTTTTATACATACGCTAAAATCATTACAGGTCGCCACACGAACATGACATGGCAGCTGATTACACTTGACAACTAATTTCATGTTCCATTTCACTTGGTTTTATTACCGCCGAAGGAAAGTATTAATTAAGTCATTCTATTCATCCTTTATTCTATAAAACGTTTAAATATATTCTCTGTATTTTCTTTGCGAAGTATTAGTATAAATATGTTACATAATCACCTGTCGATTTAATCTTTTTACACAATTCAACATCGGCGTTTTTCAGAACAAAAATCTTCGGTTGCAACTTTTATTTCAGGGACAAACTATATAGAAGTCAATAAGAAAGAATTAATTATTCGTTTAAAAAGCTTTTTATTTTCCTTCAATCAGAAGCTATGAGAATGCTGATGTTCATCCAATTTATATGCAGCGTGCTTTTTCAATCGTTATGTCATCAACAATCACTACGGATTCGGAAGACTTAGTAAAGGCAGAAAATCGAAAAAATAATCTTTTATTCAAATTTCTAAAAAAGCCAAATCAATCCATAGACTCCCCCTAACAGGGCGCTCCTGGTTCGTAACAAATTCTTAATAAACATAGTTTATACAGGGCAATCAAGTTATCACGTCACCGGTACGAGTTGATGGGTCTGGCAGCAGTGAATAACGCAATGGGCACACAATTTTCACACGTCCGTGCACCTGAAACTAATATGAAAATAATTGCACCTATTTTTAGTTTCTTTAATCAACCGGTCTGACAAAAAATAAAATACGAATCCTAAAAATTAAATGACGTAACAAGCGTACCAAAACAATTAACCGTTGTAACAATACAGGAGCCCTAAAATAATTAAATAAAGGACGCATCGACAAAATTAATAAGCAATATTCGGCCGGATTATTTAATTTTGAAGTATATCAAACATCTGTCGACAGTTATCGTTTATGAAACATGTGTCAACGACGGAATCCCTAACATGGCTCGAAAATTTAATTTCTCAAGGTATGTACAGGATACTTACAGGAATACTAAGGTGGTTATTTTTTTAAAACTATTTGACGATTGAAGCAAAAAAAGGATGGATTGTCGGTTATTGCAAAGCGATTGAAAAATTTCCGTCGACATCACCGTGGATTCACATAACCCAAAACGTCTCCAATGGTCGTCGGAAAATATTTCTGGAGTACCGCATGCTACACAATTTCGAGTCGCACATTGGGCACCAAATTGGTACCGCGTTCGCAAGATAAGAATAATAAAGTCAAATAATAAAAATGAATTGAAATTTGGCTAAAGGATGGCTGCATAAAACTATGCAATGAGCTGGCAGCTCGATCGAAGTGGGAACGAAAAATAATAAATAACATAAAGAAATGCGAAAATAAAATAAATATGAAATGTTCTATTTAGAATCGAAGATTCCAAAAAAAACTCAATATTCTGTTACCTTATCGCTACTGCAATACGTTGCTAAATTCATTAATAGTTCAGAAACAACAACCTCCAATTAATAATCTTCTCACGATAATTTCTCTCGGCTTAAAAATCCCCTAACAGTTAGAAACCAAGCATAAATCTCTTCAAATGAAATAAGTCTTCTGGATGTCCGGCAAATACATGGGAAAAAGCTCTATAGTATTATATGAAACGCCCATTTTATTATCTCGGCAGTACCTGGAAAGTAACTCATTTGTACGATATGTACGAGCTAGCTACCGCTCTAAACAAAATTGCAAATTGACCATTACTCGTTGAATACTGGTGTACTTCCGCAACCTACAGAGGTTGGAAAAAAATCTAGAATGTTGCAGAACTGCTTCGAGACCGGCGTTCCTTCATTAATTTATTGGATATAAAATCATGTAACCATTGTTGTTGAAAATAATTATCTGGTGCGCTGTAATTACATACCAGGATTAATGTGTTTTTCATGAATCGTAAAACTTGTCAGTTAACTTTCATTATATACTAATAAAAATACAAATGTTCTGTTTACTAACTTTGAGGAATCGCACTATGGATGATGGATGCACAATTGTATACTGCTTCTAGGTACTCCAACGCAACGGTGCATAGGAGCAGGGCCAGATTAAGGGGCCTCGTGGATCCGGGCCTTCAGCTTCAGTTAACCCGAGCGTTGATTGAATACAATCAACGACCCGAGGATGTATAGGAAATAGTACTTTTAAAGCTTTCTGGGGTTAGCAGAACTGACCATCTCTGTTGGGTTTACTCTAGATGATGTTGGTTTACTGCACCTTCTGCCATTACAGGGATTGTCTATCTCATAAGTATTAATTAATATGGAAGTATGGACAGTAAAGTTGGTTATCATTGAAAATCGTAATAGTGAAAAAGTGATGCATCTCTAAAGATCCACGTAGAAGAACATGTTAGGAAAGGAGATTAAAAATGAAAGCAAAATCGAAGTTACTTAATATAACCATTTCCGAAACGATGATGGGAGATAAAAGCAGTCCTGATTGTATCCGTTTAGATGAAACTGAGCCAATGTAACAAACGACTCAATAATTACGAAGGGTTTGATAAATAGGTTACATCTTATTCTTAATATTCTTTCAGCAAAATATGCCGAACTCCGAAGCCTTACAACGATTGTTAATTATTTTTTATATCTATTATTCTAAGGTTGTTAATTTTCGAACAAAGCTTACGTCTGATGTAAGTTATTCAGCAATGTAGGTTAGAGGGTGTATTTGATGTGTGGCGGATGTAAGCTCTTCAGGAAGGGTTAAAATTTCAGTACCCTATTCTGCATCCCCATTTCATATATTCCCCTTTTGAATACTGTTCGTGCTCACATGAGCAGAAGTTTGCCAACAATAGTTCTTTCCTTTTTGCTTCATTTGAATGTTAAGCAAATAATTTACCCCCCAACCTTTACAAGCACACAGGTTATTGTTTATTGTTCCTGAACTTAATTTGCTAGGTTTTATGGGGTTTCCTCATTAAATTCCCTATTTGGTTGATACAGATCCAGGAGTTCGGTTGTTTCAATAGTAATCTATTCATCAACTCAAGATTAAAAACTGTGTGGTTTTAAAAGTAGTAGTAGCTTTGCCGGAGTACGCAAATTTACTTGCACATCCGAATATCAAGAATTTTGGTTTTTTGGGAAGGATTTATTCGTCTACATCAGTGATTCTTCACAATAGTCCCTATTTGATATGACACACTTACGCCAGAGCTTCTTCCAATCAACACTTCTGGAACTCGATCTTTGGCATAGCGTTTAGCTCCGTCAGCAATGCGCGTTCCATCTTATCTATGCTTTCAAAACGATCACCCTTTAAAGTGCTCTTTATTTTTGGTAACAGTAAATCACGCGGAGCCACATCTAGCGAATATAGAGGCTGAAGCGTAAACTGTTTCGTTTATTAATCTTATTTAACATTCCTGCGACCCAGTTTGAAGAATAAACTATTTCGTCAAAAATCCGAGCATTGAAATTTGGAAATTATTTCTAAGAAGAGTATTAAGAAGCATAATAAGAAGATGAAGTAGAAAGAGGAGGAAGGGGAGAAAAAGAAAGAGAAGGAGAGGAAGAAAGAAGAGAAAAGAAGAAGAGGAAGAAGAAGAAGAGGAAGAAGAAGAGGAAGAAGAAGAGAAGAAGAAGAGGAAGAAGAAGAGGAAAAAGAAGAGAAGAAGAAGAAGAGGAAGAGAAGAAGAGAAAAAGAGGAGGAAGAAGAGGTAGAAGATGAGGAAGAAGAGGAAGAAACAGGAGAGAAGGAAGAAGAAGAGGAAGAGAAGTAAGAAGAGAAAAGAGGAGGAAGAAGAGGTAGAAGATGAAGAAAAACAGGAAGAAGAAGAGGAAAAAACAGGGGGAATAAGAGGAGGAAGATGAAGAAGAGGGAGAGGAAGCAAACCAAGAATATAAAGAAGAGAAGAAAGAAGTGGAACCAAGAAGGAAGACGGAGAAAAAGAAAAAGAAAGAGAGGGAAAAAGAAGAGGTAGAAGGATGACGAGGAGAAAGACGAAGAGGAAGAAGAAGAGATAGAAGATGAAGAAGAAGAGGAAGAAAAAGGGGAATAAGAAGAAGAAGAGGGAGAGGAAGAAAACTAAAAATATGAAGAAGAGAAGAAGAGGAACCAAGAAGGAAGACGGAGAAAGAGAGGAAGAAGAAAAAGAGGGAAAAAGAGAGAGGTAGAAGGATGACGGGGAGAAAGAGGAAGAGGAAGAAGAGAAGAGGAAGAAGAAGAGAAAAAGAGGAGGAAAAAGAAGAAATAGAAGATGAAGAAGAGGAAGAAAAAGGGAAGAAGAAGAGGGAGAGGAAGAAAACTAAAAATATGAAGAAGAGAAGGAAGAAGGGGAACCAAGAAGGAAGACGGAGAAAGAGAGAAAGAAGAAGAAAAAGAGGGAAAAAGAGAGAGGTAGAAGGATGACGGGGAGAAAGAGGAAGAAGAGAAGAGGAAAAAGAGGAGGAAAAAGAAGAGGTAGGAGATGAAGAAGAGGAAGAAAAAGGGGAATAAGAGGAAGAGGAAGAAAACTAAAAATATGAAGAAGAGAAGGAAGAAAGGGAACCAAGAAGGAAGACGGAGAAGAGAGAAAGAAGAAGAAAAGAGGGAAAAGAGAGAGGTAGAAGGATGACGGGGAGAAAGAGGAAGAAGAGAAGAGAAGAAGAAGAGAACAGAGGAGGAAAAAGAAGAGGTAGGAGATGAAGAAGAAGAGGAAGAAAAAGGAGAAATAAGAGGAAGAAGAAGCGGGAGAGAAGAAAACTATGAATATGAAGAGAAAGAAGAAGGTGAACCAAGAAGGAAGACGGAGAAAGAGAGGAAGAAGAAGAAAAAAAGAGGGAAAAAGAGAGAGGTAGAAGGATAGCGGGGAGAAAGAGGAAGAAGAGAAGAGGAAGAAGAAGAGGAAAAAGAGGAGGAAAAAAAGAGGTAGAAGATAAAGAAGAGGAAGAAAAAGGGGAATAAGAGGAAGAAGAAGAAGAGGGAGAGGAAGAAAACTAGGAATATGAAGAAGAGAAGGAAGAAGGGGAACAACGAAAGAAGACGGAGAAAAAGAGGGAAAAAGGGGGAGGTAGAAGGATGACGGGGAGAAAGAGGAAAAGGAATAAGAGAAGAAGAAGAAAAGGAAAAAGAAGATAAAAAAGAGGAAGAGGAAGAAGATTAAGAATATGAAGAAGAAGAGGGAAACAAAAGGACGAAGGCGGAGAAGAAAAAAAGGAAAAAGATGACGAATAAGAGGAAGAAAGGGAAGAAGAGGGAGAAAAAAGTGGAAAAAAAGGATAGGTAGAAGGAGGAGAAAGAGGGAAAAGATTAAAAAGATGAAGAAGGGAAGAAAGAAGGAGAAATAGAGAAACAAGAAGCAAAACGAGGGGAAGAAGGGGAGGGGGAGAAAGAAGAGGAAGAACAAGAAGAAAAAAAAGAAGAAAAATGATGGGGAGAAAGAGGAAGAGGAATAAGAGAAGGAGAAGAAGAAAAGGAAAAAGAAGATAAAGAAGAAGGAGAGGAAGAAGATTAAGGATATGAAGAAGAAGAAAAGGAAAACAAAAGGACGAAGGAGGAGAAGAAAAAAAGGAAAAAGATCACGAATAAGAGGAAGAAAGGGAAGAAGAGGGAGAAAAAAGTAGAAAAAAGGGGTAGGTAGAAGGCGGAGAAGATTAAAAAGATGAAGAAGGAAAGAAAGAAAGGGAAGTAGAGAAAGAAGAAGAAAAACGAGAAGAAGAAGAAGAGGAGGGGGAGGAAGAACAAGAAGAGAAAAAAGAAGAAAAAGAGGAAGAACGAGGGGAGGAAGAAGGGGAAAATGAAGAAGAGGAAGACGGGGAAGAAGGATAAAAAAGGTAAAAAAGAAGAGAAAGACGAGAACAAAGACAAAAAGAAGAAAAAGAAACAGAAGAAGGAGCAATAAGAGCAAAAAAATAAGCAGAAGAAAAGCAACTTCAAGCTATTTAAAAAAATATTCCTCCGAATTTCTACTTAAGCATAGTAATTTCCAAATAAATTGATAAACAGTTTCGCGTTCAAAATCGAAATCTGTAGTTGAAATTGGATAACATGGAACTTAACAGATTTTTTTTAATTTCGTATTTAATTAATATTAAAAATTTGGAAATAAAGATTTGAAATCACGAAAAATTAATCTAAACTTAAAAGGAGGTTGTTTCATAAGCGAAACAGAGGCTAATAAGTGTATGTTTATGGGTAGATAAAAACGGTTTCAAATCAACCAAAACAAAGAGTTGCAAGCAACATAAACAACACGAGGAGCAGTCTGGTGGAAGAAAGAGCGAAGCAGCACGTATGCAGCATAGGAGTTGCGCAATGTTAGAATCGGTGTTGTGTTACTTTGCCTCAACTGCATTCATTATACGGTCAGTGCAAGAACTCGGCTTTACTCTGCACGTACGTATCCGAGTATGGATAGTTTTCATTTAACCATGCATCGGCTAACTTCTCACATAAATGCTATGCATGTTTACGAGCCGAAGCTGACCGAATACGTAATGCAGAAGTTCTATTATTTATTACTTTATACCAAACTAGTAGTAGAACTGTCATTAGTAGGAGAAGTTTCCTCAAAAACTGAACTGAAGCAGGAATGATATTTAGGCAAAAGCCATAGTTGAAAATGCAAGATTATAATCGTAAGAAATAGTCGAATTTTCGAAATAATTGATAATTCGAGTTAAAAAAAATGACTTTATAATCAATATTCAAATAGAGAAGTACATTCACCTAATTAAAAGTTAATAAACTGGAAAATTCATACAAAATTTGAAAACTTCATTATAATTAGCGTAATAAAATCGGATTATTCAACTTCACTTATTAATATTGAAAAGTACTAAAACGTAATTTTATTGCTTTGCATGCAATTTCATTTCGAGACTTCAGTTCGCTTTGCAAAACTGAACACAATAGCGATTGAAATTCAAAGAAATTATAAGGAAATACTACTCAATTTATTTCTTATTTAATTTTCGATAAACCATTCTTGCTGCTGTTACTAAAAGAAATTGATTGATTATTCTTCCGATTGCAATGTAAAAAGTACAAAAGTTTCAGACGGTAAGCAGAAGATCTACCTGATAGGCAGATGCGGATTTGAACCATCAAAAGAAAAGACCTTCAAATTCAGCTTTTTTTTATCCAGTTGCATTTTTTAAATCAGTTCTCTACCTGACCGACGCCGTGTCCCGAAAAGAAACGAAAAATCACTTTCACGAGTAGGTCGATAAGGACGGATTCGGTTTCTTTGTCGATACGCAGCTACCGAGTTCCACATTTGTTTGGCTGGGAGACGAACCCACAAAATAACTACTGGTCTAGGTTTATTTTTATCCCAAACACCCGCAACTTGTTCAACTGCATATGGTGAAATTTAGCAGACTGGCAGACGGGTATATGATGCAAGTCATATTTTATTTCGCTGAAATTTTAATCATGTCTCATTTGGTGTTGAGTATAGACTGTGGATTGTAGAAGAAACTTTTTGGCCTCCTGAGTTAGAATGAATTTCCGAGACAAGTGAATAAGTTTTCGAAATATTGATGAAGTTTTTGACATTTTCTTCGATAATTGGTCCCTCTTTTATATATTGTCCTGTTCACTTCAAGTAAAATTGTTAACAAAGTTGAGTTCTTAGAGGGAAAAGGTTAAGTTCTTAGAGGGGAAAAATTGAGTTTTACTGGAGTAAAAATAACCTAATGGAACAAATTTCCAAAGCAAGTGAATAAGTTTTCGAAATGTTGATGATGTTTTTGGCCTTTTTTTTAGATAATCATCAAATCTTCCCCATAACATTTGTCTCCTCTGACGTGCAATGTTATATCAGCCATAAATACTATTGTGGATTGGTTCCTCTTTTATATGTTCTCCTGTTAACTTCAAGTAAAATTGCTAACAAAGTTGAGTTTTACTGGAGTAAAAATAGCCTCAAAGGTACGAATTTCCGAAGCAAGTGAATAAGTTTTCGAAATATTAATGACATTTTGGACATTTTCTTCGATAATCATCATCACATCTTCGATATAACATTTGTCTCTTCTGAAGCGCAATATTCATCAGCCCTAAACATTGTGGATTAGTTCCTCTTTTATATATTCTCCTGTTAAGTTCAAGTAAAATTGTTAACAAAGTTGAGTTCCTTAGAAACGAAAAGTTGAGTTTTACTGGAGTAGAAATAGCTTAATGGTGCGAATTTCCGAAGCAAGTGAATAAGTTTTTGAAATGTTGATGACGTTTTTGGCTTTTTTTTTTTGGATAATCATCATCAGATTTTCCACATAACATTTGTCTCCTCTGACGCGCAAGGTTATATCAGCCATAAATATTGTGGATTGGTTCCTCTTTTATATTTTCTCCTGTCAACTCCAAGTAAAATTTGCTAACAAAGTTGAGTTTCTTAGAAGCAAAAAGTTGAGTTTTACTAGCCTCCAAAGGTACGAATTTCCGAAGCAAGTGAATAAGTTTTCGAAATGTTGATGACATTTTGGACATTTTCTTCAATAATCATCATCATATCTTCCATATAACATGTGTCTCTTTTGAAGCGCAATATTACATCAGTCATAACATTGTAGATTAGTTCCTCTTTTATATATTCTCCTGGTAACTTCCAGTAAAATTGTAACAAAGTTGAGTTCTTTAGAAGCAAAAAGTTGAGTTTTACTGGAGTAAAAATGGTACGAATTTCCGAAGCAAGTTTTCGAAATATTTATGACGTTTTTGGCATTTTCTTAAATAATCATCATCGATCTTCTACATAACATTTCTCTCCTCTGACGCCCAATGTGTTATATCAGTCATAAACATTGTGGACTGGTTTCTCTTTTATATGTTCTCCTGCTAACTTCAAAGTAAAATCGTTAACAAAGATGAGTTCTTAGAAGCGATAAGTTGAGTTTTACTGGAGTAAAAATAGCCTAAAAGGTACTCCTAAAAATACTCGACATTTTAATAGAAGTTTCATTAAAATCCATTTAGCAGTTTCAAAGTTAAGCCCGGACAAAAAATCAGTCGACAGACAGGCAGACAGACACAATTAGACGCTTCAATTTTATTGATATAAATTTGATAACCAAATCTTTAAAAATCTTGATCTTTAATTAATATGTAGCGATGGCAACCAAACTTGATCCAAAAATGTGACTAGTTATAATTGTTGTATGAAATTCAGTTTTAAGTTTCGATAATTTTGAATCTCTAAGAGCTCATGGAATATAAATGAGTAATTTGCCCTTTTTGTCTTTGACAACCGCATTATTTCTCATGAATTAGTTAACAAACACCCTCGTTGCTATTGGTACTTGAAGCGTCAATTTGCATATAAATCAAGTCTCATCTCCGTAAAAACTCCCGCTACCCCATTGGTTACGACGGGGTAAGTGTGCAGCACGTACGGTGCATTAAAAGGACAATAACATATGAATCATCTTCGGATAAACGGATCAAGTAACACATGTTCCCCCCACCACCGTGTCCTTGTTGTTGCCAACTTGCCGACGTCCAGTTGTGAGCGGCCTTTTAATTAAAACGACAATCGCCCTTAACACAAAAGCGTTCGGGGGGACTCAGAACTGACCTGTTTTTGAAACGGTTAATCCTGCGATCTTATTATTTTTCGGCCTTCCTTTTAAAATTTTTAACTTTGGTGTCAAAGTTTCGACTTCAATCACGAATTTTCGACTTTAGTGCCGAATTTTCGATTTTAGTGGCGAATTTTCGACATTAGTGTCGAATTTTCGGCGTTAGAGTCGAAACTTTCGTCTTTAATGTCGAACTGTTGACTTTAATGCAGAAATGTTGGTCTTAAACTTGAACATACGAGACAAAAAGTGTTGTCAAAATTACTTTCATAAATTAATCATGTTTCGACTTATTTTTTACATCAAAAATTATTATTTTAATCTTGTTTAGGTTTAAGCTTTGGAATTTTGGGAAAAGAATTTTAAAAGTGTGCGTTTCTTCTCGAATGTTCGAGTTGAAGTTTTACTTAAAAATTTCGACGGTTAAAGTCAAAATGTCGCTTTGAATTTAGACTGAAAGGTCAAAATACCGCTTTGAATTTAGACCGAAAGGTCAAAATTTCGAAATTTTAGACGAAAATTTGAGAAAAAAGCAATAGTTTCCAAAATTAAATTTAAAATTTTGAAAAACAAAAAATATTTTAATCTTGACATTTATTTAAAAAAATTGCGATTTTCGACTTGCTTAAACTCCTTATTTTAAGGGGAAAAAACAATTTTGAGAGAAACTCGAAATCCATAAAAATAAAAATGGATTTTTATGTATGAAGTAATTTGGAAAAAATTAAATTTTGGAAAAAAGTCAAAACTTCGAGATAAAACTCAAAATTTCGAGAAAAGTTCCAAATTTTGATAAAAAAAATAGGAATTTCTGATAAAAAAGTTGCAATTTTTGAGATAAAAATCAATAATCTTACGAAAAATTGTGCCTTTTTTAATTAAATTTGTTGAAGACAAAGATGACAAGTAATTTGCAAAGAAAACCGAACTTTGAGAAAAGTAACAAATCACGAAGAAGCAAGGCGAATTAAAAGTAGAAAAAAAAATTCTATATAACTTTGAAAAAGTAAACTAGTTTTGAAAAGGTCCAAAGTTCCAAAAACATTTTTTTTTTTTCGAAAAGACAGGAGAAATTTCTAGAAACAGAAAACGTTAAAGATTGAGAGAGTCGTAATTTGCAAAAAAAAACGAATTTTGGGAAAAGTAAAAAATCACGAAGAAACAGAACGAATTAGGTCGAAATTTTCAACAAGAATTTCTACATAATTTTAAAATAAACCAGTTTTCAGAAGGTACAAATTTCCAAAAAAAATTTTTTCCAGAAAAATAGGCCAAAGTTCCAGAAATAGAAAATGTTGAAGATTAAGATGAGTAGTAATTTTCAAAGAAAACCGAATTTTGAAAAAAGTATTAAGTCACGAAGAAACAAGGCAAATTAAAAGTCGAAATTAAAAAAAAATTCTATATAACTTTGAAAAAATAAACCAGTTTTAAAAAGCCCCAAACTCCAACAAAATTTTTTTCGAACAAAAAAGTCGAAATTTCCAGAAACAAAATGTTGAAGATTGAGAGAGTCGTAATTTGCAAAAAAACGAATTTTGAGAAAAGTAAAAAATCACGAAGAAACAGAACGAATTAAGTCGAAATTTTCAAAAAGAATTTCTACATAATTTTAAAATAAACCAGTTTTCAGAAGATCCAAATTTCCAAATTTTTTTTCGAGGAAAACAGGCCATATTTCCAGAAATAGAAAATGTTGAAGATTAAAATGAGTAGTAATTTGCAAAGGAAACCGAATTTTGAGAAAAGTAACAAATGACGAAGAAACAAGGCAAATTTAAAGTCGAAATTAAAAAAAAATCTATATAACTTTGAAAAAATAGAGCAGTTTTAAAAAAGTCAAAATTCTAACAAAAAAATTTTTCGAACAAAAAAAAAGCGAAATTTCCAGAAAACAGAAAATGTTGAAAGATTGAGAAGTCGTAAATTTGCAAAAAAAAAAACGAATTTTCGAGCAAAAGTAAAAATCGCGAACGAAACAGAAGCGAATTAAGTCGAAATTTCAAAAAGAATGTCTACATAATATTTAAAATAAATCAGTTTTCAGAAGGGTCCCAAATATTCAATACAAATTGTTTTTCGAGTAAAACATGCCGATATTTCCAGAAATAGAAATGTTGAAAGATTAAGATGAGTAGTAATTTCCAAAGAAACCGATTTGAGAAGGTAACAAATCACGAAGTCGCAATTAAAAAATAAAAAAAAAATCTATATAACTTTGAAAAATTAAACCAGTTTTAAAAAGTCCCAAATTCTAAGAAAATTTTTTTCGAACAAAAAAAGGCGAAATTTCCAGAAACGGAAAATGTTGAAGATTGAGAGAGTCGTAATTTGCAAAAAAAACGATTTTTGAGAAAACTAAAAAATCACGAAGAAACAGAACGAATTAAGTCGAAATTTTCAACATAATTTTAAAATAAACCAGTTTTCAGAAGGTCCAATTTCCAAATTTTTTTTAGAGGAAAACAGGCCATATTTCCAGAAATAGAAAATGTTGAAGATTAAGATGAGTAGTAATTTCCAAAGAAAACGGAATTTTGAGAAAAGTAACAAATCACGAAGAAACAAGGCAAATTAAAAGTCGAAATTAAAAAAAAATTCTATATAACTTTGAAAAAATAAACCAGTTTTAAAAAATCCCAAATTCTAACAACATTTTTTTCGAACAAAAAAAGGCGAAATTTCCAGAAACAGAAAATGTTGAAGATTGAGAAGTCGTAATTTGCAAAAAAAAAACGAATTTCGACAAAAGTAAAAAATCACGAAGAAACAAAGCGAATTAAGTCGAAATTTTCAAAAAGAACTTCTACATAATTTTAAAATAAACCAGTTTTCAGAAAGGTCCAAATTCCCAAACAAAAATTTTTTTCGAGGAAAACGCGATTATTTCCAGAAAATGTCGAAGATTAAGATGAGTCGCAATTTACAAAAAACCGAATTTTGAGAAGAGTAAAAATTCGCGGAAAAAAAACGGTGAATTAAAAGTCGAAATTTTTGAGAGTTTGAAATTTCAGGGAAAAAAAGTCGAAATTTTTCAGAGAAGTCAGATTTTGATAAAAAAAGTGTCGAATTTTGGAATGAATTGAAATTTCGAGAACAAGGTGAACTTTTGATGAACGGACTTGTCCTTGGTTATCTTCAAAAATTGAAATACAGAACTTGTCCCCTGAAACCAAGAAAGATTAAAAAACACAACAAAGGTTGCTCTAACGCGTTTCGACAGCCAAGCTGTCAATCTGACATTTTTCTTCTCGAGTTGAAGACACGTGAAGGACGAAGGTCATCTAGGTGGACTGTGGCAAGTCGCAACTGGTTCAGAAACTCACACCAATGTTTGAAAGCAATAAATATTTAGTAGTTGAACCGAGAGCAATTAGCAAGAATTGTCACGAGGAGAAAATAATAATTCATACGTTATTCGAAAACGCAAGTTTTTAATAACAAAATACTTAAGCCGTGAACAAATACTTGTGGTTTATAATACGTTATGAGTGTAAAAGAAATAACTTTCTCTTATTATTGTAACTAATCTATTTTTTATAGTAATTTAATTTCCTTTTCCGATTGAAGTGGTTGTTTATCTCGTCTTATTTTTATCTAATATTTTCAACGTTGGCTCTATTGCACACGTCGCATTTATACAATATGTATATTTATACAAGCTCTGACAATACTGACCTAAGCGATAAGCTTGATGTAACTTGTCTGAAACGTTCAGATAGCGGGCAGGGTTGAGATAAGCTTGACTTTTCCATTATCGATAAACCACTTTGTAAAGTTTATTCAGCCATACTGAAATATTGGTATTAGATAACCGAAACAAGTTGAACTGAACCGGACATTTCGTTGCACAAAAGCATTTAGAAAAGGCCAAAAAGTAGTACTTATTTTAAGAAAAACGGACAAAATATCAAGAAAAAGATTAATTTCGAAGAAAAAGTTGAAATTGCTAGATTCTTTGGGAATTCAGTCGAAAGTTCTGAAAATTCGGATTTTAGAAGATCTACATTTTTAGAAATAAAAAATTGGGGACTGCCGACAGAAGTGAAAACTTAAAACTATGATATAACAAATTTAAAAAAAAAACATTTTCCCAGACTTTCAGTGGTTTCTCTCAGTTGAGAAGTAGAAATAATTGAGGGCGCCAACTATCATCCACTCGCCCCCCCCCCTCATATACCCCCCCAAATTTTCTTTTTTATATATTTTCATGTTTCCCCTGCCACCAAATTTTTCTTTTTTATATATTTTCATGTTTCCCCTGCCCCCAAATTTTTCTTTTTTATATATTTTCATGGTGCCCCCCTCACTTTTCTTTTTTATGTATTTTCATGGTGCCCCCCCATTTAATCGATGTTCTCAAAATGTCGTTTCAGATTTTTTTTCGATATTTTCATTTTTTAAAATATTACGCACAGTTCACGATTTCACATTAAATTTCTTCTGCAATTGGTCCACGCTATCGGACGATTTTCATATGAAAACGCGAACGATTCAACGACTTGTTCGAGAAAGGTTTGAAAAAAAGACCTAGTAGGAAGCATATATTGCTTGTGAAAGCCTTTTGGCGCCCATTGAGAAACGCTGAATATCTCGAGGAAATCTTGTGAGTTATTTCCTTAATATCCAAAAAAGGAAGACGTAGCGGACGACAACAAAGCTTAATAAAGTGACCAATTCTTGCAATTTTAAGGGACATTGGAAACAACCCAAATCCCATAGCAGCGGATGGTCATTTTGGACATATTGTTGCTGTATTTCGAATTTGAATGTACAGTTATACCGTAAAAGCCAAGTAGATTGCCGTAGATGACAGAGCGAAAAGCCGACAAAGCTCTTAAAAGCGATTCCTTGTCGGTCAGCCGTTTCAAATGCAGCTTATAATGTAACAGCCGGTAATTAAAAAAAAATGCTAGCCTGTCTAGAGGAATATTCAAAGGTTTCATAAAAGCAGTCTCATTATTTATTATCGTCGCTCGACATTTTGTACATTTCTGTTTAATGAAATAACAATTAACTTGTCAAAAGTTGAAGATGAACTTGTTAAGTGTAGATTGTTCTGTTGTTGTTAGTCAGCTACTTGTTTCCAGCAAAGAGATTTATTACCTTCGCATTAAAGTTTTGTCATTTAAATATTTGTAATAATGAATATGTATTTGTTTGCTATTCATCTTGTTATACGTAAACATATGCACCATATTAAAACTTAAACAGATACTTATTATTATCTATTTTAATAGAAATCGAAACGTCTAAGTGTCTGTCTGTCCGTCTGTCGACAAATCTTTTGTCCAGGCTAATGTCGGAAGCTGCTGAATTGATTCTAATAAAACTTTAACTCAAAAGTATAGTATTTTTAGGGGCTCCTTTTAGGCTATGTTTATTCCATTAAAATTCAACCTTTCAAGGACTGTGCTTCAATTTTATTAGGTTATAACACATAAGATATAAAAGGCTGATATATTGCGCGCCATCTACAATTCTAACGGGTACTGGAATAAGGAACGCGAGTCATCATTTTTAAAGTCATTTCAAGTCAAATATTAGAAAAATATTTGAACATCGCACGTTAGAAATTTTAGGAAAAAAGTCATAACTTCGAAAAAGGCCAACTCGTTCGAGTAATTTCGATTTTTTCTAGAAATTTTTGAACTTTAGACCGAAATGTAAACAAAAAATGTTTACCATTTACTTAAGATCCATTGTCTAAACTGGATATTCATTTTTTGCAGAGAAAAAACTCGCATTTATAGAAAAAAATCTATTACCATTTAAAAAATTTCAACTTTCTAGAAATTTTGAAGCTTTGAGTGAAAATTCTACAGATGTGAAATTTTAAAATTTTCACTCTTTCCTTAACATATTTTTAAACTTGATTTTTTATTTTTCTATTAGTAAAAAGATCTAAAGTTTTGAGCGGAAAAAGTTCCATTTTTTTTTTTTTTTTAGAAAATTCGACTTGCTCAAAATTTCAAGTATTGTTATTTTGAATTCGTTTTGTCGACATTTCAGCTTATTTCTAATATTCGACGTCTTCCGAGAAATTGCGACTTTTTTCTTGAAATTTCGAACTCTTTCTCAAAAGATATTCACTTCCACTAGAATTTGTCCGTGAAAACACACACACTCACTGTACGTCACCACTTCAAGTTGGATTAATGTAAACCAACGGTTTAAGAAAAACGATCGGCAACAACATTAGTTTATTTAGCGTCAGTAAGGGAAACTACCAAGTTTACGCAAAGTTTTCCCATCTAATGTGCTGCTGTCATTGTTTGGAATGTTCACGAGTTACTTGATACGACACACCAAATTGACTAAAACTTTGACACAAAAATTCTCCAATACAATCAGGAATAAAAGAGGTCCGATCGCTGTTGCTTTTTTAGGCGTTTCGAAAGTAGGATTCAACAGTAAAAGATGTTTCGGTAGACCAATGTTTCTTTCATTGTAAAATCAAATCAATAAAACAATTTTTTAAGGTTATCTTTCCTTACTAGAGCACTGAACTAAACACTGTGGCTTATGATTAAGTCCATAGAAGGTTTTACCCCTTTGCCACATCGGCATTCAAACAAATAATTACGAGATACGTATCGCGTAACTATTTGTTTAATTACCGATCTGGTAAATGGATCAAACCTTCTATGGCCTTAAGGTTATGTTAATTTATTGGTCTGTTTAAGATACTGATCAAGTAAGAAATATACGTAAATCCAACAAAAAACGACAGCAGCACACTAAATGGGAAAACTTTTTACACACACGGTGTTAAATTAGCAGAAACCGAAATCACTTCAAATAGAAATCGTCACAAAAACACTGCATTCAAATAGAATTCGTCGCAAAAACACTGCACTTCAATAGAAACCGTCACAAACACACTGCACTATCACCTAGAGAAAATTTCGAAGTGTACGACAAACTATCCACCATTTTCATTAATTTTGTGGCGGTTTTTAGCCTCCAACGGCCAAATAATACACGCCAGTATTGAGAAACAATATTGGCTTAAACGTGACAAAACATAATGACATAGAACGAATGTATGATTGACAAGTGACAGCTGACAGTTAACTGTATCATAAAGGTGCGTTTACTGCTACTTTTAATTTGTTTAAATTTACATTTACAAACATCAAGTAAGCGTCTCATTCTCGAATTTGAACCTGAAAACGTGATTGGCTAACGACTAAGCGTCAATACCGACAAAGCTTTCGGCGCGCACCGAAATCAATTCAAATTTTATTTAAGAATATTTGTTTTATCAATTCTTAAAATCATTGCACCTCACGAACTATAAAACACTCGCGTAAAAACTAAGCATATTACAAAAAAAGTATCGTTGTCTTTTTTTGCAGAGAAGCAGTCTATAATTTACGCAATAACCAGTTTGCAATATTTACTGTTTAGAAGAAGAAGAAATACATAACCTTAAATAACACTGATAGCACAACTGAGTGGCATAGAAACAAAACTAGCGTAAAAGGAGCCCATATAATAGTCTACAAATTAGAAAGAGTTGTATCAAAATCGATTTAGCAGTTTCCGAAATTAACCCGAACAAACAGACAATTCAATTTTGTCAATGTAAAAAATAAAAAATCATTATACCGCTACCGCTGCTGTGCAAACTAAACCTTACTTTGAATCCAACAAAACCAAAAATTTTTAAAATAAATAAACCAAACCAAACAAGGAAGAAACAAAGGCTTTTTGTTGTGAATATGAAGGTACGAAATTTTGTAATTTATTTTCACGCGATCAAATATTAAAACTAGGGTGAAATTATCCAACAACGAGTAATACAACCATAGATCGGACACTCAGATCTATGATACTAGTTCATTGAAATATCTCTGTAAAAACCATTGACATATTTAAATACGTTCGCTACCAAAAGAATCTTAAACAGAAAAGAAAATTATAACCATCGTGAAAATTCCAGAGGACAATTAACGTTAAGTGCAGTGAGCGTTATCCCGATATACAAATTTTGAAAAATATCTGTGAAATCTAAAATATCTATTTAACTAGCTTAAAGGTAAAACAAAATAATAGTTAAAAAACCTTCAACCTTCGATCACTTTCTTAAATGTAACTACGAAAAAATGAGTAAACAAAGACATTGTTAAAAAATATATAATTTCTATAGAACAACCTTATGAATTGAAATTCCTCTACTACTATATAAAAATTAACCACAGATTTACATTTTATGTTAATGTTGCCTAATAAACTCATTTACATATTATATTGATTGCATTATTATTCCCAATAACGTAAAATATTATAGAAATATAACCTATGTCACAATTAATCTAATAAGATTTAGAAATTCAAATTATTTATCGGAAGCAATTTAAAAAAAAACAAAATGGTAAACAATGCAATGATGGGTTTTAAAGACGAAACGTGCACGTAATACACAAACAGCAAATAAAATGTCATCGACTCGCAAACAAGTATACAATCGAGAAGGCATGGCAAGTTAAAAAAACAAAATGCACTTTCAATTTCAGTTTACACTATTCGGTTAAGGTAAAGGCCAACATCGGGCCGACAATGACCCCGTAATACCCCGAAATTAAAAGCCGAACCAGTCGGAATTGAGGGAGCGCAGCCAGCCAATGATTTACCAACTAGGAGAGAAAAGAAAAAAAAAGAAAGAAACAACAAACCAACCTGTCCGAAGATTCCGAGCTATCATACCGGTCCACGCATCTCTTTTTCCTGCAATCCTCCTCGCAGGGCAAGAATTCCTCGTCGTGTTTGGTCTGCACAACGTTGCCAGCGCACAATTTCTCAAATAACTTATCACCATCACTATGTACGCAAAACTTATCCACTTTTTCGCACCCACCAACAGCAACACCACCCTGTTTCTCACAAGCATCAGTGTCATGACGGTTCACTATTGTTTTTTCGATGACATTGCCCGCCGGATCGCCCAAACACAACCCGTCTGCCATTTTGAGAACACACTGTTGTGTCGAGAATCGGCCGGCTCGTTGATGCTCGGTGCGCGAGCACTCAACCCTACTAAACCTCTGAAAACTAGTATATAAAAACTGCGATATCGGAGGATTCCCAGTTCCTATTTCCATCAGGAAGATTGACAATGTTACAATTTGACGTTGTTGACAGGCAACCTTTCGAAATTTTATATAAATTGTTTATCAATAGAGACATTTTTAGCCTCATAGAGTAGATAGACCGATCTGGTTGAAAAGCATTCAGAAAAAATCATACCATTTATTATTATTATTTATATTTTATTATTTATTTTGCGTTTTTTTTTAATTTCTATTCCACGAAGGCGCGGAAAGAACATCGATTTAAAGAATTTTTCTTAGAAATTTCGACTTTTTTCTCGAAATTTCGAGGTTAAAGTGGAAATTTCGACTTTAATCTTAAAATATTCACTTTTTCTACAAATTTCGACTTCAATCTCGAAATTTCCACTTTTTTCTCGAAATTTCGAGATTAAAATGGACAATTCGAGTTTAAAGTCGAAATTTCGGCTTCAATTCTTCATGGTAGACCCTTATTGACCGGAAATATTATGTTTTTTTCAATTTATTTAACATTTCTTCGGCCCAGTTTGGAAATATTTAAATTTTTATGGTTTGTTGACAATTTTCTAAACAGTTTTTTTAAAATGCGACTACGTGATATTTAAATTTATTGAAAACGTCACTTCATGACAGTTCGGCTTTAATCTCGAAATTTCTACATTCTATGGTTAAGTTAGATAGATGACAATTGCGCCCACCTCCTACTTTCCCAGTAACATTGACAGTAAGGTGCGTTCAGTAATTTCTATTTTTGATTCGACTTTTTTTTCTCAAAATGTCGGAATTAAAATCGAAATTTCTATGAATAAGTTACATAGATAACAATTGTGTCACACCTCCCCCCTTTTTCAACAATATTGACAGTTGTCAATAAGGTGCGTTCAGTAATTTTTATTTTTAATTCGACTTTTTTCTCGAAATTTCGAAATGAAAATTGAAATTTTTCCGAAATTTCGGAATGAAAATTGAAATTTCTACTTTGGAATGAAAATTCAAATTTCTACTTCGGAATGAAAATTGAAATTTCGACTTTAATTTCGGAATTTCGAAAATAAAGTCGAAATTTCAATTTTAATTCCGACATTTTGAGAAAAAAGTCGAATTAAAAATAGAAATTACTGAACGCACCTTACTGTCAATATTATTGGTAAAGTGGGGATGTGGGACGCAATTGACATCTATCTAACGTAACCATAGACTTTAAACTCGAAATTTCGACTTTTATCTCGAAATATCCATATTCTATGGTTTAAGTTAGCCAGATGACAGTTGCATTCCATCTCTCCCCTTTCCCAACAATATTAAAACAGTTAGCAGTAGAGTGCCTTCAGTAATCTCTATTTTTAATTATAAAAATTTTATCCTTTTTCTCGAAACTTCGGAATTAAATTTGAAACTTCGATTTTAATACCAGAATTTTAAGAAGTCGAAATTTCGAGTTTAAAGTCGAAATTCCGAGATTAACGTCAATTTTTCGAAAAAGAATAGTCGAAATTTCTAGAAAAAAGTCGAAATTTCGAGATTAAAGTCAAAATCCGAAGATTAAAGTCGAAATTTCGAGAGAAAAAAGTCAAATTTCAAATTTAAAGTCGAATTATCAGGAGGAGCGGCAACACTGCAAGACCTGTGAAGTGACAGCTGACAAATACGACGGTTGACATTTGGAATGTCATATAAAAGAAATGCTCCTCTATGATTCGACCTCTTTACGCGTCAAACTTCGATGACGATCAGACATTTTATCTCATCTATTAGTAGTTCTAGTTTAATAATAATATAGTAAGTGAGAATAAACTATTTTTACTACGTTAGTGTGCATTATTTGCGTAGTAGCAAATGCGATAAGTTAAAAACGCGTCAAAGGTATACGTTGTTTGATTAACGTAGTATTTAGACTAGGCAACATCGCGATGAAATAAGACAGAAGAATTATTATGAAATATGACTAAACAATGTCATAATCAAAATCATTCAGTCACAAAAAAGAAATATTTCATGGGCAAACTGTATGAGTTATATAAAAAATATTGGAAAACAGACTCAAGTAAGTTAAATTAGCAAATTACTTAGCGGGCAGTCCTACAAAGTTCGATACATATTCTTAAAGCGGAAGTAAACAGTTGGATGTAGGGTCACAGACATGGATTATAGAAGGAGGATAGTGCACGATTGCAGACAACGGTGTCGAAAAAGCGAAAAAAAAATAAGTACTACGTTCTCGTGTGATAGGACTGAGGATGTCGATTCCTCTTTAAAATAATCGATTTTTGGATCGATTCGAATCGTAAGCAAAAGAATCAATTCCCGATAAAATTGGGTGCTGAAAATTCGATTTCCGATTAATCGCCTTGTTGGTGAAATTTTTAAACATTTCTAATAGAAGAAAAATTGAATGATTATGATGAATTGTCGTTATATCTCCTTTATCAAAAATATCAACTTTAAGTGACACAAAAATTAAAATGATGTGACAAAGCATTCAAAAAGGGAAATTACGTAATAATTTATAAGCGACGCAAAGCTTAAAGAAAATGGCGCCACCATTATGTCCAAATTGTGGTTGACAGTTGGGCCCATTTATTATATTCTATGCTTTGTATGTTTTTTGTATATATCTGCAACTGAGGTTAGTGTTTACGATTGTGATTTTGTGTTTTTATGGGTTTTCAGTGTAATTTAAAAATAAATGGACAAAATAAATATGTTCATTTAACAATCGAAGAAATAAAATGTCAGTGACCAAACACACTGAAAACTGACAGAAAAACAGTCCAGCGAAACAAACAATGATGGCGCCACAGTTATCTTTCCTGTTCAGTCAACGACGTATGACTGAAAAGAAATGTTAATGCTGCCATCTGTTGACTTATTAACGTAGCTATTGCTAGTAGATGGAAGAGGAGAATAACATAAGGACATAAATACACTTACATAAAAAATTGTTGTCATTAAATTTACAGTGACCTGCATGTACGGTAAATCGATCCGATTCTTCGAATTTTTAAATCTTTCATTAGATCAATCTTGCATTTGAGATCGATCTAAAAAATCGACCTTGAGACTTGAAAAAATCGATTAATCGATCTCAGATCGACATCCCTATTATACTCGTCAAACTTCGATTAAGCGATCACGATCAGACATTTTATCTCATCTATTATTAGTTCTAGTCAAGTAATAATGTAGTAAATGAGAATAAACTATTTTTACTACATTAATGTGCGTAGCGCAATAGCAAATGCCATAAGTAAAAAACGCCTCAAAAGTATACCTTATTTGATTAACTTAGACTAGGCAACGTCGCGATGGAATAAAACAGAGGAATTATTATGACTAGGGATGCATGTTAATTTTAATATCGATATAAATATTGACAGCGGACAAATATCGATAACCGTTAATATCGAACATTTCTTTATCGATATTCGATATTTTGGGAATTAACAAAAAAAATTGTAACCGGGCTCCACTTTTAGAAATTTAAACGAATTTCAGGCATATTAATCCATCACTGGCGACGGTTGCACAATTAGTATCGACTATCGGGCAATATCGATAATATCACATCGACGATGTTATAATATCGATATAAATATTGATAATATCGGTCAACCGATATATCGTTGCATCCCTAATTATGACAGAACAATGTCAAAATCAAAATCATTTAGTTACAATAAAGAAATATTTTATGGGAAAACTTTAAGAGTTATATAAAAAATATTGGAAAACAGGCTCAAGTAGGTTAAATTAGCAAATTACTTAACAAGCAGTCCTACAAAGTTCGATACATATCCCTAAAACGGAAGTAAACAGTGGATATGGAGTCACAGACATGGATTATAGAAGGAGGATAGTGCACGATCGTAGACAATGGTGTCGAAAAAGCGAAAAAAAGAATAAGTACGACGTTCTCCTGATATCAGGAGTGATGGATTTTTACTACCAATGCGGAACGACGTAAATGGCTATTAAACAGCTGTTGAGAACTGTCAAAACTTGCCGATTTTGTTTGAATTTAATGTCATTTCTTAGTGTATTCACTCAATTTTTTTACGAAAAAGATGATACAGGAGATATTTAAAAATAATTCAGGTGGGTTTTTTGTAGTCTTTTAACAGAATAACTGAGTTGCAACTGCTAATATGATGTCTTGCGCGCTCATACATGACCATTGACAAATTATTTTCAACGGGAGGCAGAGAAAAGAAATAGTGGGTTGATCAGTGGCGGCTCAGAGCGAAAAATGCAGTAGGTTCTCACGAAAATTATTATTCATTAGCACTTTTTCCATCAGTTATGTTTAGCTAAGAATGTTGTAATCACGGATTATAGAAGTAGGATAGTACACGAACGTAGAAAACAGTGTCGATAAAGCGTCTAGAGAGTAGGAAGTACGTTATCGTGATATTAATCGATATTTAGATTAATCGATGTCAGATCGACATCCCTAATTAAGCGCCACTATCCTTATTCCATCATCCGCGGTCACAGAATTGTGTATATAACAACCACGTTGCCACATCTAGTAAACTACGGGAAAAGTAGGATAAAAATAATTTTTTGATATCTGTTCGCTAATTACTTCTATCGCACGTTTTAAGTTGTACTTCCAAGCGCCTAAAATATTTTAATGTTATTTTGCCTCGTTTTCTTCTTTTTTACTAACATCTGAACGGTAAGTTTTGTATAATTTGATAAAACCTCTGGCTTTTTATAAGACTTAATGTTAAAATTGAGAAATTTCAAATAATATCAATATTTTTTTTGCTGGCTCTCTGTAACTCTACAAACATTTTTATTGGATCAATATCGTACTATAATTTACCCACGGATTATAAAAGTAGGATAGTGCACGAACGGTGCCGAAAAAAGATCTAGAGAGTAGGTAGTGCGCTCTCGTGAAATCAGTAGTGATGGATTTCTACTACCAATGAGGACCAAGTAAATGAATATCGTATCTTATACAAAGGATCAGAGAGAGAGGGAGAGGGAGATGGAGCGAGAGAGAGGGGGGGAGAGAGATGAGAGAGAGAGAGAGAGAGAGAGAGAGAGAGAGACAGAGAGAAGGAGAGAGAGAGAGAGAGAGATTCTATAATGCGTGAATCTACCAATATGTCAAATTTCATTAAATTCTGAACGGTAATTCTACTGACACTACTACTTTAAAAGTGGAAATTTGAAAAAAGACTTGACGCTTTTAGAAAAATTTTAACATTTCGAATTTCAGTGCTTTCCAATATCTAGGAATACACTAATTCTTCGATTTTAATATTAAAATTTTGAAAAAAACTGTTGCCGCAAAATTTTACGAAAAGCTTCGGAATTTGATTGATTATATCAAAATTACGAAAATAAAAGAAGTTAAAATTTTAAAAGTATCTAAGCTTAAATTGAAAAATTCTAAGAAAAATTTGTAATTTTGAATCTTCACGTATGAAATTCGAGCTTAACTTTGAAAAAGATCGAAATTAAAATATGGGATTCTACATGTCGGATTCCAATAACTCAAATTTTTATCGACAGGATGCGTAATGTGTATTCTATTGAAAATAAAAGCAGCCTTCGGAATGGCTGATACTGCGTAGGTTAACTCGGTAAAAGCACACTCACCTCCCCCTCCACAAAAGGCGCCGCGCCGTACACACCGAGGAGGGACGCTGTACAAAATGTGCATCGTGACGTCACAAGCCTACTCCGATCTGCGTCGGTGCATAGTCGTTCATTGGCCGCTCCACAATTACATAATTTACTTGTGTTGCGGGTAATGACATCTCTTCCTTGCTTACTAACACTAGCGAAGCGGTTCTATCTCTAGCATTGCATCGTTCGCTGCGTCGCATGATTCTAGGAGGATGTTTGGGCTTTTTCCTTTTTTTTTATAGACTAATTTCGTTTTTGACTCTGTTCTAAATTTAGGGAACGTTTAATGTCTGTCTTTATAACCTCTGTTTATGTCTTCTAGCTTACAAATAAAATCCCGCTTTCGACTCCATAATTCTCTAAGAAGTCTGAAATATGATACAAACCTTTCATTAAATATGCATGCAAATATTCGAAATAACCACCTTAATTTGAGCAAATAAACTATATTGGTTGTTACAGGTTAAAGATTGGTAAATCGATTTACTGGAAATTTCGATTTGTTTTCAAAAAATTCGTCTTTTCGTTGAAATTGTTAAATAAAAAAGCAAAAGTTTCGATAAAAACAATAATTTAAAAATTTCGAGAAAAATAGTTTTTTGAAATTTTAACTGTTTTCTCAAAATTCGTCTTCTTCGGAATTCTAACTAAATTCGACTTGTTCTAAATTCACAATAAAAACCATCAGCGCAAGATAATCAATTTTATCTATCCCACATAATAAATAATCAAACCAAAATGATTAGAATTTCAGTTGGTATAAGACCATTTGGGGACGTATTAGGGATGTCGATCTGAGATCGATTAATCGAAAAATCGATTTTTTCAAGTCTCAAGGTCGATTTTTTAGATCGATCTCAAATACAAGATCGATCATGTATGAGCGCGCAAGACATCATATTAGCAGTTGCAGCTCAGTTATTCTGTTAAAAGACTACAAAAAACCCACCTGAATTATTTGTAAATTTCTCCTGCATCATCTTTTCCGTAAAAAAATTGAGTGAATACACTAAGAAATGACATTAAATTCAAACAAAATTGGCAAGTTTTGACAGTTCTCAACAGCTGTTTAATAGCCATATTTATTTACTTCGTTCCGCATTGGTAGTAGAAATCCATCACTCCTGATATCACGAGAACGTCGTACTTATTCTTTTTTTCGCCTTTTCGACACCGTTGTCTACGATCGTGCACTATCCTTCTATAATCCATGTTTGTGACTACATCCATTGTTTACTTCCGTTTTAGGGATATGTATCGAACTTTGTAGGACTGCCCGTTAAGCAATTTGCTAATTTAACCTACTTGAGCCTGTTTTCCAATATTTTTTATATAACTCTTACAGTTTCCCCATGAAATATTTCTTTATTGTAACTAAATGATTTTGATTTTCACATTGTTCTGTCATAATTAGGGATGCAACGATATATCGGTTAACCGATATTATTGATAATATCGATATTATAACATCGTCGATGTGATATTATCGATATTGCCCGATAGTCGATACCAATTGTTCAACCGTCGCCAATGATGGATAGAACTTTGGAGATCGAGGACCTTTTTTTTTTAGGTCACCAAACAAAAATAATATGCCCGAAATTCGTATAAATTTCTAACAGTGGAGCCAGTTTACAAATTTTTTGTTAATTCCCAAAATATCGATAATCGATAAAAAAATGTTCGATATTATCGGTTATCGATATTTGTCTGCTGTCAATATTTATATCGATATTAAAATTATCTTGCATCCCTAGTCATAATAATTCCTCTGTCTTATTCCATCGCGACGTTGCCTAGTCTAAGTTAATCTAATAAGGTATACTTTTGAGGCGTTTTTTACTTATGGCATTTGCTATTGCCCTATGCCCATTTACGTAGTAAAAATAGTTTATTCTCGTTTACTACATTATTACTTGACTAGAACTACTAATAGATGAGATAAAATGTCTGATCGTGATCGCTTAATCGAAGTTTAACGAGTAAAATAGGGATGTCGATCTGAGATCGATTAATCGATTTTTTCAAGTCTCAAGGTCGATTTTTTAGATCGATTGCAAATGCAAGATTGATCTAATGAACGATTCAAAAATCCTAAGAATCGTATCGATTTACCTTACATGCAAGTCGCTGTAAATTTAATGACAAAATTTTTTTAGATAAGTGTATTTATGTTGTTCCCCACTTCTATCTACTAGCAATAGCTACGTTAACAAACCAACAGATGGCAGCATTAACATTTCTTTTCATTCATTAAGTCGTTGACTGAATAGGAAAGATAACATAGATTGTTCCGCTAGACTTTTATTCTGACAGTTGTCAGTGTGTTTCGTGATTGACATTTTATTTCTTCGATTGTTAAATGGACGTATTTATTTTGTCCATTTATTTTAAAATTACACTGAAAATCCATAAAAAACACAAAATCAGAATCGTAAACAATAACCTCAGTTAGTCAACTTGCAGTTATGTACAAAAAACCTACAAAGCATAGAATATAATAAATGAGTCCAACTATTCTCTAGGTCCAACTGTCAACCACAAGTTGGACATAATGATGGCACCATTTTCTTTAAGCTTTGACGTAATTTCCCTTTTTGAATGCCTTGTCGCAACATTTTAATCTTTGTAGCAATTAAAGTTGATATTTTTAATATGGGAGATAGGACGCCAATTTATCATTATCATTCAATTTTTCTTTTATTAGAAATGTTTAAAAATTTCACCAAAAAGGCGATTAATCGGAAATCGATCTTTCAGCATCCAATTTAAGTGGGAATCGATTCTATTGCGCACTATTCGAATCGATCCAAAATCGATTATTTTAAAAAGGAATCTACATCCCTAGGACGTATCAAATGAATCAACTTTACGTGGTTGCGTAGCTAATTAGATTCATTTAATTACATTTTTGGCTAAAAACATAAAGCCGGTTACTCATTATGTTCATCGTCTCATAGTCTGATTACTATTACAAACTGACAAGCAAATTATTCTCCACCTTATTTTTTACTTGGTTCCTTGACCTGTAGCAACCTAATGCTTTGTGTAAAAAAAATTGCTGAAGGTCGTTCAATTATTGATAGTGCAAACTACGTGTAATGAAAGAAGCTTGAATTTTTCGGTGCCAGGATGATTAATAAAAGATTCTTTGTGAATTTCTAAGTAACACGATATAAAGAAAGTTGAAAAGCAGGTTTACTGTGTTTGGAGTTCATTAAGCTGATTATTCAGTCATGACGAAGGATAACTTAGAATGAATAGGACGGGTGTTTCAATAGAATTTTTACCTCAAAGAAAAAAAAAACAAATTTTCTTGTGTGGTTGCATTTTAGTATTTTTTGTTAGATGATCAAAATGATACTAAATTGCTATGTTATTCTCTTAAAATATGTACACATATCTTACACAAGGGATCAGATTTAATAAAGATTAAATTTATGTATTTCCAGCTGATACACATTATTTATACGAGCGGCTTTAGAGTAGAAAAATTTTCTTTAACGGGGTCAAAAATGTAACTATTAAAATATTGTTACGTGTTTGATTTGTTTATGTTACGTGTTTGATTTGTTTATAAATATGTATTTTAGAAAAAAAATAGGAGAAAAAATCCAGAGTATACTCGACAAATATTGAAAAATTCCTGACTATTTTTAAATTTATACTCGAAGATGGTTATTTTCAGTATGGCTAAGGCCTAAATGATATCAAAAAGCGACATATTTACTAAATATGTCTATGATTTATTGATTTACGTACTCATAAACAGACGTCGGACACTCTGTCAAAGGGAAGGCTTGAAAACCTATAAACGAGGAAATATTTTTAAATTTTAGTAATTTTTAGTTTATATAATAGAGTGTGGCCTCACCTGAATATTTGACATCTATAGTTGTCATTTGTGAACATAACCAAATTTATTTATTGTTTAGTTGACGCATTTGGTTTTATTTTATATGGCATTCAAGCATAGACTGTATGTAGTATTTTGCTATGTTATTATGTCCTAACATAGCAAGTAAATAAACAACAATATAAGAAAAAACAGCTTTCAACAATGATGGTGACAGTGACAGCTGACAGTTTAAAATGTAAATAGTAAAGTTACTAGATAAGGTGCCAAGTGCCAACCGTCTTTTTTCCTCTCTATGTTGGTAATAGTACCCTATGACATGACAGAAGTTGTCATGGTGGGGAACAAAGAGTCCAACCATAGAACATCACCTACATAACCTTAGTTCAATAAAACAGTAAACAATGTCAGATGTTTTGTAACTTTTATTTCTCGCCTGCATTTCAGCGATAAACAATTTAAACAAAAATCTTTGTTACAACAAAGAAAAAGCTTTGTCCTAAGGTTACCTCTTAAGAACTATGAAAATATAACAGTATAACTAAGTCTTGTTATTAGGAAACCACTTTCGCTTGGTATTCTGTGTGTTTTTTTGTGTAGAAACACTCGGCTTAATGAAAAATGAGTTCCTTAACAATTGCTGAGGCTACTGGCACGTTTGATAATGGATTAACGCTTGAAATTGGACCTTTGGAAACTGTCCATAGATGGAAACGAATGCCTGAATGCGATGAATTTGTTGGGGCTAGGTACGACAGTTCTCCTGTGTTTGCTTCCTATGTAATAAATATCAACTTCTTTCAGACGTAGCAAGCATACTGTTGTGGCCTACAAAGATGCCATTTATGTATTTGGTGGTGATAATGGTAAAAGCATGTTAAACGATTTGCTACGGTTTGATGTTAAAGAAAAGTCATGGGGTAGCAGGGCTTTTGCAACTGGTACACCACCTGCTCCACGTTATCATCATTCAGCTGTAGTACATAATTCATCTATGTATGTTTTTGGTGGCTATACTGGTGATATTCACTCGAATTCCAATCTAACCAACAAGAACGATTTATTTGAATACAAGTTTCATTCGGGTCAATGGGTAGAATGGAAGTTTATCGGCAGGAGACCTGTACCAAGATCAGCTCATGGTGCTGCAGTTTTCGATAACAAATTGTGGATATTTGCTGGCTATGATGGTAATGCCAGATTAAATGATATGTGGACCATTTCTCTTGTGGTAAGAAATCTATGTTTCGGAAAATTAGGGACATATCTGGATCTACAGCTAGTGTTGGGCTATTCAAATACAAGTTATGAGATGTATTCGATTCTACCAAGATCTCGAATACATCCGATTCTCAACTGAAGTATTCGAATACTCCCAGACTCCGTGAGTTGAAGTGAGAATATGAATAGAATCGGTTTTGCGTTTGCCAGATATCGGAGTTCTCGCCTCACGCAAGCAACATAAGTGATTCATAAGTTCTCGGGTACTTGCTTGCATTCGAATAAAAAATATGTATTCGAGATTGTAGTAGTCCGATACAACAAAACATTGGAATGCTGAGTGGTCTCCTAACTACGCTACATCTCCGATTCTTAATTTCTAGGATATTGAATACTGTACCTGATTCTTGTATTCGAGGTCATAGACATGCATTATTGAATGCTATTGTATTTGAGATCATTTTTATCTGGGATGGTTGGTTAGGCATTATGCTCGCACACTCCTGCATTTGAATATGTACCTAATTTTTAAATTATTGCTTCATCCTTCTCATAAAATTATTAAATAACGAAATGCTTAAGTACTTTTTAAAATCTTGCTCTCAATTTTAATAATGAAATTTAACAATATCAGGAAATACAGTGCCACTATGCGAATCCAATCAAAGTTAAAGATAGGTATCTGAATTCTAAAGCTTCAAGATTTATTTATATTAAAAAAATTATATATATTCAATTAGGGAATTACCAATTATGGGCATAGGTACGGAAGTACTGAAATCGAAAGTCATATCTCGCCACCACATACCTCGAATAGGCCGCCGAGACAATTTTTCTGGTAGATATTTTATTATCTCATAATTCGATTCTTGGTATATGAATACTTATTAGATTCTCAAAAGTATTCGAATCCAATGTATTCAATTCTGAAAATCGTTCGATTATTCCAACACTACCTACAGCAGAGTATAGCTGCACAGTTTTTTTTTTGGACAATTAGAGTCTCGCAACCAAAGACTAGTCACGATTTTATTTGATCCTCTGCTTTTTCAAAGTTGATCGTATTGGAGATCTTTTGGTGGTGATTCAACCAACTGTGATCTGCTATTACGCATCTTATTGCAGTCTTGCCCGTATGCTCATTTAACAAAACAACATTTCTAGGAAAAAGTTTAGATTTTGAGTTTGAAATCAAACACTTGAGAGAAAAAAATTACACATTAAAACTGTAGAGTTGTCAAACGAAATGTTATAAAAAACGAAAATTTTTGAAACTGGAAATTATAAAAAGACAATCGAAATTTGAAAGAAAAAAGTAATTACACATTTCACATAAAATTTTAAATAAAAAATTCTGAATTATAGCCGTAATTTGTGAAAAAATCAACATACTAAATTTGACATTTCGAATTTAATGCCCTAAATTATAAACGATAGATGTAACAGAGGTAACATCAATCAAGGTATAACGGTAATTATATTTGTGCATGAAAACACAATTGATTTTATAGGGAGACCTGAGATGTTGGGAAGAAGTGGATCAAAGAGGAGAGTGCCCTCCAACATGCTGCAATTTCCCAGTGGCGGTTGCAAGAGATTGCATGTTTGTTTTTAGCGGTCAAAGTGGGGCTAAAATAACGAATTCACTCTTCCAGTTTGATTTTAAAGAAAAATTGTAAGCAACATGAATTCTGCCACACCTTATCAAATCAAAATCATCTAACTGTCATGATAAATTAAAAATATTTTTAGCTGGACTCGTATTTCAACAGAACATATCTTGCGGGGTGCCCCTGCTCCACCAGCCCGAAGATACGGTCACTCGATGGTAGCATTTGACCGTCATTTGTACGTCTTTGGTGGCGCGGCTGACAGTACTCTTTCGAATGACTTGCATTGCTTCGATCTGGATTCCCAAACTTGGTCTGTCATTCTTCCTGCTCCTGAATCGTTCGTTCCGTCTGGTCGGCTGTTTCATGCTGCAGCGGTAGTCGGTGATGCTATGTTTATTTTTGGCGGCACCGTAGATAATAATATCAGAAGTGGGGAAATGTACAGGTTTCAATTTTCAAGTTATCCAAAGTGTACGCTACACGACGATTTTGGCAAATTATTGGAAACGAGGCAGTTCTGCGATTTGCAATTCATAGTTGGAGAAGAAGAGGTCAAGTATGTTCATGATTAAAATCGATATTTCAATTATAAATTTTGAGCAAAAAGTTAAAATTAGAGACTAAATTCAAAATTTCAATTCGAAATTCATAATTTCGAGATTTTCAAGATTTTCAAGATCTTAGTTTTTTCCCCAATTATAGTTAAAATGTGGACTTTTTTCTCGAAATTGCAACCGTAATTTTAGGCGTCAAGAAATTTCTGGTTTAAATTTGAAATTTCTAAAAAAGTATCTAAATTTAAATTAGAAAATTCCAGAAAAAACTGAAACTTTCAAAGTTGCACTTTTTTTGAGTTCTCGGGTTTTTCCCGAAATTTCTAAAGACAAAAAAATTAAGAGAAAATATTAACAAAAAGTTGATAATAAAACGGAAACTGAACCGAGGTTGCTGATAAAATAATTTTTATTTTTTTTAAGGATTCAGGCTCATTTATCATTAGTTGCCGCAAGATCACAATACTTAAGAAATAAAATACGTCAGGCTAAAGAAAATAGAGATAAACATCTGGAACGTCTATTCGGTACAACTAAGGTACCATTCACCGATATTCCGCTATTAGAAGTTAAATTGCCAGATGCGGACCCAGAGGCTTTTGAAATGGTACTTAACTACATCTATATGGATTGCATCGACCCCACCAAGAAAGCAAAAGATGGCGAAGATCCATTTAGTAATCGAATCGTTTTACGTATGATGGATGTCTATCGACTGGCAGTGCAATTTAACATGGGCCGACTTGAAAACCTCTGCGTTCAATATTTAAACGCCACAATTTGCTTGCAAAACGTTCTCGTGGCTCTTCACAATGCGAACAGTCTAAGATTAGATTTCATTAAAGAACATTGTCTCCGTTTTATAGTTAAGGAATCAAATTATAACCAAATCGTTATGAGTAAGGAATTCGAAACTCTTGATCGAACCCTGATGGTCGAGATTATAAGACGGAAGCAGCTACCTCAGAACAAGAGCAATCACGACAGACATTTCGATGTCGGAGGATCTTCTTTAGAGCAAGATATGGCGATGTTTTTGAAGATAACTGGTAAAGAATTCTGTGATATTGACCTACTGCTGGACTCGCAAGTCATTCCCGCGCACAAGACTATTTTGGCGGCACGATGTGGATATTTTGAAGGCATGTTTAGGTCATTTATGCCTGCTGATAGTACCGTTAGAGTAAGTATTACAGATTTAAGGATTAACGAAGCACGAACCTTTCCAAATTTCTGCGATTGATGCTTTAAATTATGTCTGTGATAGTAGAAAAGGATCCAATAACTGCAATGTGCAACGTAGTTATTGCTACATGGATTGATTGTACTAAACCTTTAGCTTGTAGGATTAACGAAGCACTTGTCTATCAATATTTGATAAACTTTGATGCTTGTTACATTCGTTTTTTTTTTGTTTAGAAAGTTTAAATTAGAAAAAATTCAAATTTCGTAAAATGAACTTTTTCTTCATTATTTTTTAATACTCGATGCTTTTTACATTTATGGTTTATAAACAAAATATGAGTTTTGCATTGGCTTTTTTTTCAAAATTTGGACTTACTCTTGAAATTGGAATTTTAAGGTTGCAGAAATTTTAGGAAAATGAATTAGTTCCGTATTAATTTTTTTAATAATTACAGATTCAGATTGGTGAGATGATACCTTCTAAAGAATCATTTGATTCTTTATTGCGATATATCTACTATGGAGATGTTAATATGCCACCGGAAGATTCGCTCTATTTATTTTCTGCCCCTTACTTCTACGGCTTTAGTAACAATAGGTTACAAGCTTTCTGCAAGCAGAATTTGGAAATGAATGTTACATTTGAGAACGTTATTCAAATTTTGGAAGCGGCGGACAAGATGCAAGCAACAGACATGAAAAAATACTCTTTGGACTTGATTGTGCATCATTTTACTAAGGTGGCGAAATTGCCTAAGCTGAGAACACTTAGCAAAGAGCTGATAATTGATATTCTTGTCGCTTTGGCGAATGACATGAGTGAAGCAAAAATGTGCCAAGATGTTTCGACAACAAGCTTTAATAGCGACTCCTGAGGAACGTCTTTTAGTAACTGCGATTTGGTAATGAGGTCAGATGAAGTCACAATGGACATAAGGAAGAGAAATAGTTAAAAATATTTGGGTTTATTTTTGAGTAGCAGTCAAAACTAGTATTCTTCTTGTTAAATGTCTAGAAAATGCACTAGTAAGTTTTGTCATCAATGTTCCAACTTTTTCAACCTCTTTTATAAAGTCTATCCATGTTTATGCAGAGAAGTTATGTATTGAGAAATTAAATGATATGAGATGTTTTTGGCCAACTAGTTATATCATTTTTCCTTTAGTTTCTGCTGTTAAATGATTTAAAATTTGATATTCTGGTACATAAAATGATTGTGCTTCTTACTGATGAATAGTCTAATGAAATTTAACAGAAACCCTAAGAGCTAAAAAGTAAAATAAAATCTTATTTTGCCATGATGTTAATGAGAACTAGGTGAGCATGAAGTTCTTAAGGAAAGAAATGTGATAATTATCATGTTAATGATTATATAGTGTCTTCAAAGTAAACGTTCACAACCACTGGCAAGTGATTCAATGAATATCAAATTGTTGAAGTTATCGATAGTCAGATGTTAAAGAATTCCAGACAAATAATCATTACATTGATGATTAAATTGAATATTTACATCAAAATTATGAAGAGTATATTCTTAAAATATTAATAATTGATGCATTCTAATAGAGACTATTTCAACTCAAAGTATTATCATATTATTGTAAATGTATCTATTTTTTGTTGATAATAAATGTATACACACATATTGTGAGTAAACAAATGAAGTGGTGTACTATTTTTTTAAACTATTTAAAGGTTGCAGCCTCATGAAAAAAAAAGATGATTCATCGGTAAACAATATGGAACTTTTAAAGAAAAGGTTGAATTATGAAATTAATTAACATCTGGTTATGTTGAAATTATTATTTCTTCTCTTTCGAGATTAAGAGTATAATCTCAAAAATTCGACTTTAAGTCAATCTCGATACACAACAAATAAAAAGTCATTAAATCACAATTTTTAATAACCCTTTTCTGTTAACCAATGTTTCAGCGCATTAACATAATCTCCATTTATACATATATATCCAGCAAATTCATTAACTTGTATCCTAAGGGGTGTTTTGGACATGGGTTGTAGAAACTCGATCACTTCTTTTTCCAAGTAGCCATATATCGCCCTGAATTCTTTTGATAACTGTGTGTCGCTTCATCCCCCTCTGAGAGACTCTCAAGTAAACTGGGATCATATAGTTTTTCGTTCTCGCAACATAATACGGTCTATCTTTTAAATCTGCAGATGCTGGTTTCCAACCTGATGGGTACTCTTCTTTTAATTTGGGTTCCGGTACAATAACTGGCGGAAGCGCACGTTCCACATACTTCCAGTCTTCAGGGGAATTTGTAACCTGGTATTTCACTTTGACTAAACCAACGTCAGCCAAAAAGGGGGAACTTTCATAACTTGAATATTGTACTTTTGTTAGCTGCAAAAAGTGAAATTTTGAAGCTTTCAGTTTTAATTTATAAGAGAAAAAATGAAGGTAAGTACGATGAAAAATTAATTGTGTAACTAATTAATTACCTTTACTCTATTAAAAGCAGGTTTGCTTGAAAGAATTCGAATTGTCCTCAATAAAAGTGACATGTTGTTTAATATAAGATCGATATCAGTAATAACTTATCCTGTAATTTATCAATACTCAATTAATTAGTAAATTTGAACATTTTATTCAAACACAAGAAATATTTTATCCAATAAGACGATTTTTAACAATTCTTAATAATGAGGTTATGTCCAAAGACAAGACCAATATGTTATAGAATAGAAAGATATTCTGTATCATAGAATTAATTGATAATAAATATAGTCCATTTCAGATAAATATGGTGAATCAGAGTAGTTATTGAACTTTTAATTTTGTAGTGGAAAACAACAGGAACCAATAAAACTACGCTTTTTCTAGGACTATTAGCGCAGCGCAACCGAACTGACAGAGAAACGAAAACCGAATTTTGATAAACTTCAAAATGTTGAAAAAAAATGTCAAACTGAAATGGACTATAATACGATTTTATTGTAAGAATAAAGTTTCTATGAGCAGTCATTTCTATGGTAAAACATGACATTTAATTTAGGTTATATTAGGTTAGAATTTTCAAAACAAAATTTGTCACATAAAATAATTTTAAAATAATGAATCCTATAATAAAAGTGACAAAAACATTAAGAAACAATTGGAAAAAGTCAGTATTTGCAGCTCTAGCAATAACGTATGGGTACAACTATACACTAACATACCTCAGGTAATTATTAACATTACTCAGGCAGTTGCTTGCATATATTTGTTGAACTATGCAGACTTCAGCACAAATACTTCAAGTAATTCACTAAAATGGAAATGAAATTAAGCTAGAAGTGCATATAAGTTGTTTAAGTGCTATTGATATATTCCAAGCGACTCCTAATTTCAGTGACCTTTACACAAAATATTTAGTTATTGAACGTATTTTAATTTTTTGCTACACTTATTTGATGTCCCATTTTGTACCGTTAGTAGGATGAGTTTGTAAAAAGTCTTCTTTATTGGTCGTGAAAGCAACCTGCCATCCAAATTTCGTATTTCTGACTTAATGAGTTGGTTACTTCAATAAAAGCTTCTCTCTTCTTAATATACTATAAATAACTGTACTCATATAATACAAGCTCTTTTTACGGACATCATCATAATATTCATTGTTGCAGAAAACAGGAATTAATGAGAGAGTATTGCCTAAAAGCTGCAGAATTTGGAAGAAAACCCATCTCAAATGATGTAAATCCCAAAAATATTACTGTGATACTAAACCCAAATGCTAACAAGCGAAAGGCTACTGAAGAATTTGAGAAGTATTGCGCCCCTATTCTGAATTTGGGAGGAGTATTTGTAAATGTCGTCAAAACTGAATTTGAAGGGCATGCCAAGCAATTGATCGAAAAAGTCAACAATACAGACGCCATCATTGTCGCTGGAGGCGATGGAACTCTGTGTGAGGTAGTAACGGGAATATTGAGAAGGACAGAAGAAAAAACTGACGGATTAGTTCCTTTAGGTATACTCAGTCCCGTGAAGTAACTGTCTAACTAACTCGGCTTATTTGATGAAAATTTTTTTGCCTATTAAGTCCCAAGAGTGTTAAGTATTTTTACTTTTAGGTGTTCTTCCTTTAGGAAAAAGTAACACGTTAGGTAGCGTACTCTTCCCCAATAAAAATGAGTTGCAGAAAGTTAGATCTCTGGCAGAAGCATCATTGGCCGTTTTAGAAGAAAGTACTAAACCAATTGATGTGATGAAAATTCGAAATAACTGAGGAAGAAGAAAATGACAATAGGAAACCGATTTATGCGTTGTCAAGTATAAAATGGGGAGCATATAGAGACGCAGAAATTCGAAAAGACAATTATTGGTTTGTTGGTCCACTGAGGAAGTACGCCACTTATCTATTTAATGGGTGAGTAAATCTTAGATCAGTGATTCTCAACCTTTTTTTCGTCATGGCACACTTTTAATAATTTTAAAACTTGCGGCACACTAACAATTATATGAATTTTAAAAAAGTCTCCTTTGCTGTACTGTATGCATCCGTAAAATTTGGCGGCACACTTCATGAATCTCACAGGACAGTAAAGTGCCGCGGCACAGTGGTTGAGAATCACTGTCTTAGATCTTAGTTGAAGATTTTCCAGTTGAGCCATAGGATATAACTATTGGGGAAAGGACTTGGAAATACGTCAATTTTGTTTGTAAGGTTAATAAAATCGCAATCTTGCAAAAAATGTATAAAAAAGCTGCTTTTATAATCGAAATTTTAGAAAAATATTGAAAGCAAATGGTATTTTAGAATGATGGAACAATGAAATATTTCAAAAATAATCGAGTTCTATTTTAAGATTTCAAGGAAGAAGTCGATTTTTTCAAAAATTTTAAAGGAGTCGGTTTAACTTTTAGGAAGTTTCTAAAAAAAACTAATCAATTATTTTTAGCCCAAATTTTGGAAAAGTAAAAATTGTAAACATTTCAAATAATGAAAATATTCTTTTTTTTCCATTAATAATTCATGTTTATTTGAAAATGTTTTAATTTGCTAAGGTCAAATTTTTGTTATGGATTCGGTTATCTCTTAATTTTTATCCTTTATTATAAGCTTTTTCTAAAATTTGGGTAGCAAACGAAAAAACCTTGGTTTTTTCTAGACAAAATTAACATGATTATCAGAATTTTTTCCTGTTTTATACCCTTTAGTGCATTTTCAATGGCTCATCCAATTACAATTTAAAAATGAAATGAATTTATTTAAGGTTTAAAAACAATTTAACATGGAAATGTGAAGCAGATATTAAATTATCTCCGCCATGTGACGGATGTAGTAACTGCGTTACAGTAGAAAAACAAAAATCTACAAAATGGTATCAAAGGTAATAGATAATGACATTAATTTTTAAACTTGTAATTCCACATTCTCTTTCAGATATTCAAAAACGATTGTACCCAGATATTTAGGTATCACAAATCCAGAGTGTTCTAAAACAGAAGAGAAAAAAGTATCGACAGTAGATTTCACCGTATTGTCTTCAAATGTCATTCCAGATAACAACACAGGTTCTGAACTGAATTTGATGCTGGGACCTGAATCGATTGAATACACTCAATTTGTACTGGAGGGATGGAAACAAGAAAGAGGTGGTTCACGGGAGTTTAGTGAAAAACTGAAAGCAAGACAAATTGATATTAACCCAAAACAAGAGTCTAGTCAAATTTCGGAATCATGGTTTTCAATAGATAATGATCATTTTGTCGTAAAGCCTATTAGAGTGACAATTTTGCCTAATATCATTAAAGTATTTTGTAAGAAGGACAACATTATTCAATAAATATTTATTGTTATATTTTTGAATCTTTTTTTTAATAAATCAGCAAGGTTCCACATATTCGTAGGAGTCTGTGATCCATGAAGCTTATTAGCATAACAGCGACTAAACAAACTTCTGATATAATTGCTGTCCGTACTGAAAAGTGAAACCAGGTCAAGTCATAGCAAATATTTATAGAAACATCGTGAAATTTTTAATGTTTTTTTATTTATCATTAATAGTGATGAATATTGAAGAATTCTACACAGCAAGGGTTAAAAATGTCAATTATTTAAAGATTTCACTATCAAGTGCAGTAGGACCCCACCTAGCGTAACTCTCTGGCAATCCAATCTCAATTTTGGTACTACATAAAATTAATTTTTTTGAATCTGCAGATTTTGTTCTATGAAAACAAAAGATGCTTTTGTTCCATGAATACCAAATTTATGACTTAACAAAGGATTTTCATTTTGATCTTCCAAAATACTGAAGATTTCTTCTTAAATATGGGTTTTGACCAAAATATGGAACATCTCGTGAAATACGGGAGACCTGCCAACCCTACTTTTACCAAAAATTCTAATAGCTAGCCCAAAAATTCAATTTTTGGAAGACTGCGAACTTTTTTGAAAATTTTTCCATTAATCTGTGAACCAGACAGGACAGCTTCCAAGGAAAAAGAAGAGTGACGGTAGGTCTAAACTAATGAGCCAGTATTTAGCTAAAAAATATTTTATTTATAAAATTTTTCCATTTAATACTTATATTCAGTCATTTTTTTAACATCTTAAAACATCTACAAATACTTAAAAACTACATCACATTAAAATTCAACTTAGTTCTACTATTTGAGAAGAACAAAATGATTCTATTTTTTTTTATAACTTACTAAACTAGTGCCTTGTCTCTGTGAAAGGTTTGTGCATATTTGATGCTGTATAGGACTTGGACATAGCATTTAAATCATACTTCAGTGAGACACTGGCGTTTGTTACCTTAAAATAATTTAAAATGGAACTTTGTAAAACATTCTTATTTGTTAATCTATCACCATTGTCAAATTTACACTCTCTATTATCCAAACGAGGAATTTTGGGACTAGAAGCTTCAACCGAATTAGTCATCCTTTGATGCAAACTTTTATCAATCCTTAATTTAGTCAACCAATCGTGTGGTCTCTTTTTCAACGGTGAATAATTCACATGAGGAGCTATACCATCGACAATATAATTTGGTAAATTAACCGTTGGGGAATTTTCCGGAGTTTTTTGCACTGGTTTTGGTGACGCCAACGGCACGTTCTCTTGTATTACAGAAAACAGTCGCCTAGATCGCTTAGATTCATAATCCAACTGATCTGGCTGCTTCCTCTTCATAAACACATCGCAATTTTCGCATTTTTCGTTTTCCGTCGCAGTTCCACATCTGATGCATTCTGTAACTATCTTTTTAGGAGTTGCATTTTCTAGCACTGCCGAATTGTAACGTTTTCTGGTAGGCTTCTGTTGATATTCGAGGGGTAGAATTTCCGCTTGGCCGCGACCGATTACCTGCCAATCCTCGGGAAATTCTTCTGATCCAATTCGCCAAATTTTTCGCTTCATCTCTTCCGAGCAAGTAACGACTGTGATATTATCAGAGTCGGACCAGGCGACACATGTTACTTCAGCTGCGTGTCCTGAAAGTTTAACAGCAGGGTGAGGTCTGCTAGTATTCCATATGTAAGCATTTTCATTACTACTACCGCTAATTAGGTACATTCCATCCTTACTAAGACTCGATTTAATGTAAAATGTATTGTTTTGATGCCCAGTATACTTCATTAATGGTTCCTCGTCATAAGACGAAATATTATAACAGTAAATTTTATTATCTAAACAGTTGGCATACAATTTGGTACCAGTTTCATTAATCAGTAAGTCGCTAAAGCCATTTTTGGGTGTTTTTCCATTATAATTTATGCAGTACTTGGGCAGAGGCTCCCTTTTGTAGTTTAAATAATTTTTGCGCAAATCCCAGACTTTAATAATGCCATCTCCGGCCCCGCATGATATCAAAGTGTTGCAATCTTGAAAAACCAACCCAGTTACTGTTTTCGCATTTAGGTTCAAGGGCGAATTAACTGCAGCATTTTTCTTTCTAAACCTATGCGGCGTAGTGGATCTGCAAGTATGCGAATTATTAATTATGCGATCCGGATTCCCAACCGATCCCGCCAAATGTTCCGTTCTGGCGTCCCACAAAATAATTTGACCATCCCTGCCGCCGCTGGCAAAAATATTGTAATCATCCCGCATGGAAGTGACGGTTTTTACAGATCTAATGTGCCCGTAAAACGTTTTCTCCTCTCGTATATCCGCGTTAGAAACGTTGAACAATTTAATTAGGTGATCGCCTGAGCCGGTGACTATCTTCATTTGCCCGAACATCCAACTCAAATCAAAAATTACGTTATTGTGTGCTTGTATGTCGTGAGATTCCTGTTTTTTTGACACATCGTTAACGGCTAATTTACCATCTTCGTTCGCCATGGCAAAGAGATTGTCGTTTTGTTGGGAAAATTTACATGCGAATACAGGTACATTGCACCCTTCGATAGAACCTTGCGATATACCAATTTGTTCGTCATCTTTTGTGCATCTAAGTCGATGTAGAACATTATCATAATGCTTGAAAGCGCCTGCAAGAAATAACTTGATTAGTTAAATGAATTAGAAGGTTGATTTTTAAATTAAACATAACTAAAGATGGGCACTATGGTTTAGTTTGGCGAATAATTCCTGAACTGGCATCCATTAAATGAATAGTTATCCATTAAATGAAAAGTTTATGTTGACCTTTCAAAACGAACTAGTTTTTGTTTCCTTTCGTTTAGACTTTTTTATAGATTTCATTTGTAATCTCTGAAAATCTCAAAATCTCCAATTTTTAAATAAAAAATAACACTAAACCTTAGAACTCTTGAAATTGATTTTAAAATATTCTTAACACTGCAGGTTCACCCTCAATATTTCTATTACAATTTTGACCAAACTTTTATCATAAACTTTCCAAGCTGAAATGTTTGTTTTCCTAAAAGTTGAATTTTAAATGGAAAATCTGAATCTATTCTAGAAATATTGATTTTTTCTTCTCAAATTAAAACTGAAATTTATATTTTTAACATAATTTGACCAAAACTGGAACATGGTTTCGACAAATTTCGAGTCTTTTCTCAAAATTTCGATATTTTGTTCAGCTTTTCGAAATGTGTATTTCCATCCTAAGGGATTGGCTTTAAAATAGAACTTTCAACTTATTTCTCGCAATTATAACTTTTTTTTAAATGTCGATTTTAATCTCTAAATGTCAACGTTTTCTAAAATGTCAAAATATCGAAGAAAAAAAAAACAAAAGGATGCGAAATCGCCTTAAAATTAAATGCGAAATCGCAAAATTAAAAGTAAAATTCTTATTCTGAAATTTTCAAATCGTTGAACCCAAAATTTTGATATTAATTCCGAAATTCCGATTTCGAGGACAATTTTGAAAATAAAAATTGAAATTAGTGTCCTATGCCTTTCAATATACATAATATGTACCTAATAAATAAAATTTAGTGAGAGAAATTTAGACAGAATTGCTGAATTGCTATTATAAAGTTGCAAAACGATTTTGCAGATTAACTGCAGTTTGAGTGGTTTCCACGAGAAGTTTCTCAAGAATCAGTTCCTTGAAGTGTAAATCGTGGTTCGATGACTTTATGGATTAAATTGTAATTTGAAGAACAAAAATTTAAACTTATCAGCTATTTACTTATAAATCACAAAAATACATACTACTTTTAACAGATTAAATGACTCTCAAACTTTACGAGGCCTATTTTCATTATTTATTGACCTAGAAATTAATGTATGGTTTGGCCCAAACCTGCCCCAACGATACCTGTTATTAAAGATGATAAAACATTTTGGCTCCAAAAGTAGATCAATAAAAGGTACACTTTAGTTGGTAACGTGGGCAAAGAATCTTATAATGACTGTGACTAAAATAAGTAGAACGTAAGTATAATGCATCGACAGAAATCAGCTCGCCACAAAATAGTCTAAGTCATAAGATAAAATACCCGACAAATAATGTTAATACAAAAATGAATAATTGCGCTGCTACAGAAGTGAACTAAATTCCGCTCCAGTTAGTTCAAATTTTCTCGATTACTCGCATCAGCGTTAAAATTATAAAAAGTTAACCTCTTCTTCGGATTTCTATTATATGACTATTCCGTCTTGAATACTAAATAAAAGGTCAACCATACCAACCATGTATGTACCATATGAAATCCCATTGCAGCAGTTACTTCATATTTGAATTTCGTATACATTTACAAACGAACACCGACCTGAAATCCTTACAAAAAATGAACATATTTCTTACCTTTTCCGTATTGTCTATCAAAGTATTCTTTAACCGCAGTCATATTGCTCTTTAATTTGCAATGATTTGCAAATCGCGGGAAATTTTACATTAAAACTCGTATAAAATAGCGGGAAGTCGAAATAACCACAACAATTTTTGAAGATCTGATGACATTTAAAATTAAACAAAACATGCCAAGTTGCCAAATTATGGTTTTTATTGGGCTAATTTAAGACACTTACCAGAGGCGTAGTGTTCACTAAATAATATCGATACATAGAGAGAAATCGATACTACCGATATGTCGTTTAACGCAGATATCGATATTATTGGTAACTGTTACCGCTGATTGATTGAATCAATGTTATTGTTTCATGTATTAATTTAACAAGTTTATTTTTAAATATTAATTAAAAAAAATAAAAAAAAACAGCAACACAACTAATAATAAAATAAATAAGCAAAAAATCGAAAGTTTAAATTTGAAATTATAAGAAATTAGAAAAAATTTCGAGTGCAAACTATAAATTTTTAGGAAAAGTCGTCTAGAAATTTTGACATTTCGAAAATAGTTTATTTGTGGAGGAAGTTGAAATTTCAAGTGGATCCATTGGAAAAAAAATTAAAATATAATTCAACAACTGTGAGAAAAATATCAATAACATCCCAAAGTCTATACAAAAAAAAACCTTGCAATTAAAAATTTAAAGTGGCGTTAAAAAAAGTCGAAATTTCGAGATTGTCAAAATTTAAAAAAAAGAAAAATTTGGATGAATTTAAAACTGAAATTTTGAGAAATTAAGTAACATCTTGAGAAAAAGTGTTTCGGAAAAAATTCCATAATTTAAAGTATGTTAACGAAAGTTTCTAAAATTTCAAATGAAGTGAACATTTTAAATGAATGTCATTTCATATTTTGTTTATTAATTTTATTTGACATTTCTGAATATTGTCAACTTTCATTAGTAAAATTTTCCAAACTGGGTCACAGAAACGTTAAATAAAATTAATAAACATAATGTTTCCGACCAATAAGAGTCCACCGTCCACCAAGAAGTATTTCATATTTCGATTGAAATCGAAATAAAAATCAATTTTACAATAATTAATTTGTTAAATACATCTGGCAACCGTGTGCGTCTTGCAACATTCTAGAAATATTTCAGATGGCGCGGCGTTTGAAATTTAACCACAGAATATATCCAATAGATCAAACGTCGCTGCTGCGTTCTATGTCTAAAGTATGTTTTGTGATATTTATCTGTCATCAGCCGGTTTCAGATTTGTTTAATTTTGTAAACCGTTTCACATAAAACCGTCAAAATAGCAGGTAAAATGGGAGACGAAGCTAAAAATTCTTCCACAACAACGGAAGATCCGGGCCAAGCCAACCAAGACGAATTGATAATGGCCCAACAGCGCCAAATCGAAAAAGAGGTGAATCGCATTTGAGGTTAAGTTGCAGCTTAACTTTTGAATTAGATTTCAGATTCCATTCCACTGGTAGGAGCGCTCGAGGATATTTTATCATTAAACAAAGAGTATTCCAATGATACCGTTTACTTGGGGAAAGTGAAAGATTTATCTTCCAAATATTCACACATTCGTAAGACGCGACCAGATGGAAATTGTTTTTTTAGGGCCTTTAGCTTTGCTTATATTGAAAAATTGCTTGATAAAAAGGATGAGTTTGATGCCTTTTACGTTGAAGCTGAAAAAAGTAAAGATACTTTAGTCGAATTGGGTTTTCAGCAGTTTACTGTCGAAGATTTTTATGACACTTATATGGATGTGTTGCGTTGCGTTAAGCGAATAGAAAATGCAGAAGAAGCGAAAACTGAATTACATAACTTATTTAATGATCAGGGCTATTCTGACTATATGGTTGTTTATTTACGTTTGTTAACGAGTGGTCAGCTGCAGAAGGATAAGGATTTTTATAGTTGCTTTATTGAGGGACATAGGACTGTAAGTTCCTATTTTATTAAATTTGTATTAATTTTTTTGAAATTAAGCTGAGAATGTATTTATTTTCTAAATACTGCCTTTTTTTAAATTTTGACCTATTTGAACTTTGGTCTTTTTCTTTCAGATTTTCATTTTAAACAAAGTTTTGAGGTCAAAAAAATGAAATTTTAATTTTAAATTAGAAATGTTGAAAAATTATGAAATATCTAAAGAAATATTAATTAAAATAAATTAAAATTAAATTGATATAATATTCTCTCAAAGTTACCTACTCAACAAAATATACCAGGCGTTTTGTTAAATTTCATGATCCGCAAAGTGTACAATCATAGAAAATGTTGGAAAATTGATATACAAGTCTTGTCCCCTGAAATCAAGAAAGATAAAAAAACGCAACCACAGATGCTTTAACCGCGTTTCGATAGCGCTATAGCTGTTATTGTGTTTTTTAATCTTTCTTGGTTTCAGGGGACAAGATTTGTATATCAAACTTTATCTGGCTTACCCGCAAATATTTATTTGTGGCACACGTTTAAATACGTTAGAAAAAAAGTAAGGTAACTAAATAGATCTTTTCTCTACAAACGATACCATCACATTATTTTCGTAGCTGTTTAAAATCAGTAAATCTCATAGTTATAAGATAATGGTAACATGTTATTGAATTTCAGGTTGCGGATTTTTGTCATCAAGAAGTTGAGCCAATGTACAAAGAAAGTGACCATATTCACATCATTGCCGCTTGTGCTGCTCTTAACACGGGCGTTCGTGTTGTGTACATGGATCGAGGCATTGGCAAAGCTGTAACGGAGCACGATCTTCCTGAAGGATGCGTCCCGTCTGTTCATCTGTTGTACCGTCCTGGCCATTATGATATTTTATACCCAGTTTAATGCATTTTGATTTCTGTCTACTTTTATTCTTTAGAAGCTTTGTTATTTTTGGTACTTTATTGAATTATTTTGTCTAGTTTTAGTTCTGATTTAAATGCTCAAGTGCAGTACTGATATTGTGATTTTTTTTTAATTCAAAGTTCACTTTAAAAGACTTGATTTTGACTAGATTAATGCAGTTAATGTGTACAATAAATATATCAAATTACTTTTGTAAGTAGAAATTTGTATTTTTTCAGTTCATTCTTTATATGACTTTTAATTTTATTTTGTTGTAGTAAAATTATGTCATCAGCTTTGTCCAACAGATCCTAATTTCTTGTGTTCAAATAAAGTCAAAGCAATAGTTTTTATATGAAAGAATTATTACCAATTTCAACGTTATATTTAAGTACGAAATTCAGATTTTAGCTTTATATTGCCAGTCTAAATAGTAGATAAGTTAAAGAAATCTTTGGTGGCCTTAAATAAGATCAGAATGGATTTTTCAATTACCTTTCTAGCATAATTCTTCCATCTGCAATAATTTATTTGAATTGCTTTATTTTCTTTTTTATTTGAATATATAAATAAAATACTAGATGATTTTTAAAACAACATTAAAACAAATTTTTATTTCCCAACATTTCTTCACCACATGGGTTTGTTTCTAATATACAGGCTGATTCAAAATTTAATGCACAAATTTTAATACCGTATTTTTGGCATCAATATAAGACTTTCTTGATAAAAACATGTGTCCTAAAATGCATCCCCTCTGAGCTACAGCCATCGTAGGTTGCCTAAAACAAATCGATTATGTCGCATTGTGATTACAGGTATCGATCAAATTGTCTGAACATTTGCAAGCCCCTATTTTTTTTATTTCTTTTTTTAATTAAAAAATACTGTAAATTTAACTTAAGAAGGAATGAAAGAGGGTTTTCACTTTTCATGGCCAAAATTTTGCGTTTCCACTGTGAAACTCCAAATTCAAATAGTTGGTCATGAAAAAACCTAAAACTTTGACATTTTTTTGATGCAACTAACCATTTACAAAATAAACGGGTTCAACCAAAGGAGAGTATTATCAAAATAATCATCATTTATAAATCTTTCTAAGCTTAGAGGGCATTTTAGATTTTTTAGTAAACTGCATTAATTGTTTTATAACAAATATTGAAAATATTTCCCCCTTTCGTCGCGATACAACCCCCCATTCTTCTGCACTAGTAATATAATGATTAGTTGCATTCGCATGCGAATGTACATATTAGACAATGAAACAAGAAATTATTTATAAAATAACAATGCAACTGCTAACGTAAGTCGAAACTTCGACTTTTTTTCTCAAAATTCGCCTTTGTGCACAAAATTTCTCTTTTTCTTTTGAAATTTCGAATTTATTCTAAAATTCGACTTTTTTTTGTAATAATTGGATCTTCAGTGGAAGTGAAGTCTGAATTTGGGACTAGGAAAGGCACAAAACTCCGTTCACTTTTCAAACTCTTAATTCTTTATTAGTTACAACAATTTTTAAATATTTCGATAACTTGCAACAGGCGCGAGTATTTTTCCAGGTTTGATCAGAAATTATTATCCAAACCACTCCTGCTACTGATTGAAAGGTATGAGCGATTAAAGTTTTTCTTTCTTTATTCATTTCAAAAGTTTAAATGGCTATAACTCTTAAATGAGAAGCTGTTCTAATTTTCTTATAGATTACGATTACTCGTGTCAAAATCTAGGATTGTTTCAAATGTGATTTCTATGATTTTGACATTTCTATATTTTAAATGCTTATATCTTCCAAACGAAAAGTTCTAGCTCAATTTTTTTCAGATTCTAGTTCTACGCAGTTGTTAATAATTGTACACTGCAACATGACAATAGTTTCCATGGTGGGGGTAAAAGATGTCTTCAACTCCTGATATTTTTAAACTTAACTTGTTCAAGATACAAAAAACTTGAAATATCGATCCCAAATACATAACAAAAACTAGTTAGTATTTATAACAAAGCTCCAAGACAAAGATAAAACAACCCAATTTTTTTGCCATATCGATATTATATGATAATGTACCATTAGGGGTAAGTAATGCAGTCAATTTGGTAAATAATAATAAAATGTCAATTTTATCTTTTATTTTACATACTCCCATGTATAAAAACATAACTTAATACAGCCTCTGTGGCGGTCCCATTGAAGATTTAACATGCAGAGATCTAACGTTCTGCCAGTGCTTCTTTAAAAGGGAAACCAAGAAGTTGACAGCCAGGTGAACATTTTGCACCAGTTCATCCAAACCCATATCAACATGTCCCACAGCTACTGACAAACACAATACCTAAAGGAAAAAAAAAATGGCATTAATTTAGTTGTTTTATTATGCATATAGCACTGTTAAATATTAAAAGATGTTCAAATTTTATTTTAACAAAAATTACTATTTCCAGAAAAATTGAAGACTAGGCAAACTGAATAAAAATTTATACATGACTATTTAATAATAACTAGAGTAATGTCAGCTTATAATAAACCAATCTCTTTACCACCATTATTTATCGTTTGATATAAACTTTGCTTGAAACAATATCTTCGTTTTTTTGAAGTTCGTTATAAGCAGATATCGCTGTACTTTAATAATTACAAAACAAGAAAATGTGTGCAATTCTAAAGCCATTTCTATAGAAAATAAAAATGGTAGTTATAATTGCAAGTCAATTTAGCACCATTTTTCCATACAGTACTAGGCATAGGAGTTACCAATATGTTGGCTTAATGGTGCACAGAATGCTAAATAAATAAAAACTCACCTTTTTCATTTGGAATTTAATGGTGGCTTTCACTTCATCGATCTTTTGTATCATGGATTCCTGATGAGAAAGAAGACCAGGAAATTTACCAGCCTTATTCAGACCCGGACCCAAGAGACGTGGAATTTGTTTGATCAGAGCTTCAGAAGCTAAAAAGGCATCATATTTCTTGGCCAATTTTTTCACAAGTTTCTTGTTTTTGTTCAGTTTTTTCAAAGCTTCAACATCCATATAAGGAACACTATTGGCCTTTGCCTCATCACAATGCTGTTGGTCACCAAGTACACACACTTGCATTTTTGGACGAGGGATATGCTTTAGTCTGCAATGAATTACTTTATAATAGAAAATGGACATTTACATTCAAAATTCCTTTTGAATGTTAATAATAAAGTGGGTTTTTTCATGTTTTACTCTAATTCCATTTTTTGGTGATGTTTTAAAAAATGGTGAAAAAATTAAAGGAGATTAAAATTTGCATAGAGGGAAAACAAATAGTCGCTTCACAAGCCACAATAGTCAGTGAAATGTAACAATGGAAATTTGTACCGACAAAAGCTGGCTAGCGGCTCTTCATCAAATGACTCACCAGAATACTCCTCTCAGTAGTATATTCGAGCACGTCACATAACCTATATTAAATGGTCGATAATGTCCAGAGACAATTATCTACCCAATTATTTTAAGACCCTGGGTGCAGGTCCGCCGAAAAGGCTTCCTGACGTTCAGATTGCTTATAGGTTGTTCGCAATTTCGACATATTTGAACTGATAGAATGAACATCACATTGCAACATAACCTATGAACAATCGGGTCAGGTCTACATACTTGACGGTGCCGCTAAAACGCTTGTCCTTCTGGGGGTCATAATTCTTCAAACCGATCTGGATTTCGACGGTTTCGAGGAAGTTTCTTTTCTTTTCCTTGGATTTGTCCAAGACTGCTCCAACGCATTCGTAAAGCGTCTCTCTCGATACCTTCGACCTAAAATATTACCAATCTAAGTAATACAATATACGCCATAGATGTTTATTAAAATCCAAAATAATTAATTTTATAAATTATAAGCAAGATGACTTAAATAAATGCAGAAACTACTTACGACATTGTTAACCAATGTGATCACCTGAAATGACAGTTAAGAAAAGACTGAATTTTTAGTCAGTGCGAACAAAGTAAACTCTGGGTAATAGGTGGCGCGCAAAACAGATGTAGGTGGCGCCAGTGTTGACGTTTATTCACTAACACAGAGCAATCTAAAGCACTTTCACAATTTTTTTTATGGGTAGTTTGTGCGTATTTTGTTTTCACTAAGCAGTGAGCCAGTTTGAAAGCCTGGGCGGAGACAGCCTTTAGCTCAATACCCAGTTTGTGCAACGCACTCTCTTCATTTTGACTGGACAGACGTTAGCGAGTCATATACCATCGGGTCTTTATTTTTGAGAAGAACGGCCTTAAAAATATGGGGAATGAGTTGTATTGTGGATCATGTTGAAAACCTCAGTTGAATAATTAATGAAGTGAAAAATCAAGAGTTTCATATCTGTTGTTCGGTAGGTAAAAAAAAAATATTATTATAATATTCAATTAGTAGCGACGTGCGTCGCGAGCATTTCTGGCAATTACTGAAGTGGTTTACGGAGCACCGGCTTAACAATATTGGTACACAGGCGTCGTATTGAGAATATTTTACTATTAAACCAAGATGTCTTTGAAAATAGTTCTCCTGAACTTTTACCAAAAAGCACTTATAAAAATTATCCTATTGGTCCAAAAGCCCAAAAGCCCAGAATGATTCAGTCATCATGGCATCAATTTTAACCATCTATTTGGAAGAGCTTAGTAAAGACAGAACATTGAAAAAATTAATTTTTTTATTTACTTTTAAAAAAGGAGGCAATTAGCCCTAAAAACTGCCCTTTGTGCTGCCGCTCCCGCTGTTTCCAACAAATTCTTTGACTGCTGGGCACAGAGCGTTGAATAAAGCAACGTTGTCATATTTCCTACTTCACAATGTCAAATTAAAATATTTACATGATAAATTCGAAGGTTAAGTTTTAAGCCTATTTCATCAACGAAAGCCGGATATGGCTGCAACGAAATCAGAGGCGCTTTGGTGTTCACGATACCGTATACCGGGTCTGTAATGCCGCGAAACCAACCTAACTATAATTTTAGTTGATTCGATGTTTCTAATAATGACCTGGTGTTCTGCCTTCTGCTGTTCTTGTGATATTCTTTATAGTGATATTGACAGTAGGGATGATCGATATTAGAAAAACATCGATATTAACATCAATATTAACATCGGTTCAAAAGTATCGATGTACGATGAATATCGAAAGAAAAATATCGATGTCCGAAAACATCGATGTTTTAGGTAAAAAAAAACAATCCATTTTATTATAAGGTACACATATAGTAAGCGACGTAACCAAATTCATGGTAGATTGGTGGGTTACATTACTGCAAAAGTTTGAGTTTACTGGACAGACATAGAGTACAATATGGGGTACATTTACTATACCTGTTATGTCGTTTTCGAAGTTTCATTACAAAAAAAATTAACTTCTACTAACACTCGCTCCCACCTTATTCTTAGATAAGAAAAAACTTGACCATGGCTTGAAATTGACAGTTTTTTATTTTGTTAGTTTTAATTTGGTTACATCGATCGGCGACATCTGGTGTAAATTGGGTGAAGGTGAAATAATACCAATAACAACATTAATCAGCAACATTTGTTACACTTAATCACACTAGATGGCCTAGCCCTAGACTTAGAGTGTATTGAGATATCGATGTTCCCATTTTATTCTAATAACATCGATATATCAATATTACCGAAAACTTAACATCGACATTAAAACATCGATGTTTTCCACTAAACATCGATGTTCATTCACCATCGATGAATATCAATCATCCCTAATTGACAGTAAAAGGAATTAAAAATGGCGCATTATAGCGTCATTAAACGAAATTGCTGTAAAAATTTAACTAAAATGCTTATAAATATTCCACAATAAATAGCAATTCTACATGGAATCGCTTCCAATTATTTTGAGATGAAAAGAGTTGCGAAATTGAAGAAAATACATATATTTTAGGAGCGTGAAACGTATGGGCTTAGGCGACGTCAGATATCAAATGAAGATTCAAACGGAGGCAATTTCATGACACGTTGTTGTTGGAATTTGTGCCACATGCCGTTGATTGAAGGCAGAATGTTAAGCGGCGCACGATACTGAAAGTTAACTTCCTATTTTGTAGTCGTTAACTCTGACAACATAACCTAACAATGTGACTGTTGATAAACGATTTCGATTTTAACTTTAAGGAAGTTTAAGGGAAAAACGATTAGAGCAACCAGATGACAATATGTAAAGATATGTGGTTTATGTAAGTAAAAATAAGATAGCAACATGTTTTTGAAATTCGCCTTTAATAAAATTACAAATAGTCTAACGAAAGATTCACTTTTCGTCGCACGACGAAATGTAGTCTGTAATAAGCTGTACAACATTAGAAAATATTCAGAAAATCGCTCTTTTAATATTATGGAATATGACTGTATTGGCTTCGACTTGGACAATACAATTGTCAGGTATAAACAAGATGCTCTAATGGAAATGGAGTATAAGATATTAGCAACACATATGGTTAACCGAAGCTATTCTGCGGAATATTTACTTAAATATGTTGACTATGATTTTTTGTTAAGAGGATTGATAATTGATGACGATCATGGAAATATACTTAAAATCGGACATGATGGTTCAATACTGGTAGCTAGTCATGGCACCCAAATGATGACAGACAATGAAATACGTAAATGTTATCCAAACAAGCACTGGCGGCCAACTGATATATTTGTAAATGATCCATTAAGTACGTGGAACGGTCCATTGTCGTTGAAAATGAGAACACTTTTAGATTATTTCGATGTACCTGCAAGTCTAGTGTATGCAAGAGCTGTAGATTGGATTGATAAAAAAAGGGGAAATGTTCACCAATCTTACAATATTTATCCGGATGTATTGCACGGTCTCCACGAAATGTTCGATCGCGATCATTTTCAGAAAAATAAAGGAGAATACTTTCCTTCGGTAAAAGCAAATCCAGAGCTATATTATTATAAATGCGATGAATCTGTACTAAAATGGTTAAAAGAGCTAAAGTTAAGGGGAAAGGTTTTATTTTTATTAACTGGCTCGCATGCGGATTTTGCGAGCTTTACTGCTTCATACAGTATGGGGCCGAGTTGGAAAAATTATTTTGATATTGTTATTAGTTTTGCAAAAAAACCAGGATTTTTTACACAGGAGAGAGAATTCCTAAAACTCGACGGATTCTTGGACAATGGCTCTATTAAATGGCAAGATTTACAAATGGGTAATATATACACTCATGGTAACTGGAACGATCTAAAGAAATTTCTCACGATGCACATTAATTCTGCTAAACCAAAATTTTTATATTTTGGGGACAACTTAATACAAGACATTTATACGCCTTTCGCATATTCTTGTTGCGATACTGTTGCGGTGTGTGAAGAACTGGAACTAGAAGGATATGAAGAATACCGAAATTTACCACCAAATAAATACACACATCTATCCGATAAGTGGGGATCTTACTTCTACTGCAATCGTAGTAATAAATATACCAACTGGTACCGCATCATGAAAAATTGTTCAAAGATATCGGTTCCAAATTTACATTATGTAGCTTCAAAACCGTTAGATTACAATTATACATGTAACACTCCTTTTATCTAAAACTTACAAAATTATCTTTTGTTAATATGAAATGAATTATTTTTCAGATCTTTTATTTTAGTGATATTAGTTTTACAAATTGTACGTAACAAATATAATTTAATGGTCAAAAATAAAGTGTATGTTTTTTTTATGTCTTCAGGATTTACACGCTGAAAATATCAGAAAGATTGCCTTCATTATCGATATTATTTCAAAATTTCTTCAATAATCTCTAAACAGATATTTTTGGAAGGTGCGTTAAAAGTTGAATTTAAACTCTGAATTTACACTTTTTATTATACATTTTTCAATCGAAACTAGGTTCTATCTTGGAAAATTTGTTCCCTCTATACTTTAAAATTTCAACTTTTATCTGGATATTTCAGGCAAAAAAACGAAAGTTTAGCTCTAATCCTGAAATTTCCCCTTTTTTTTCCCCAAAATGTTTAGCTGAAATTTCGAAATGTGGATATTAAACTTGAAACTTCAGAAGAAAACAATCTTAATTTGTGAATTTAGAATTATGTCTCCAAATTTTGACTTCTGAATTGTTCGACGTTTTCTGAAAAATTACTAATTTCAAGTTCTAAAATTTTTCTGAAACCAAAATGTCTTTAACACTGTTCTTAAAAGTTCGGACTTTTTTCGAAAGGTTCGATGTTATCCTAATCTCGACCCAACTTTCTTCAAAAGTCGATATTTTGAAATAAAATCATTTCAAATTTAGAATCAAATTTTTGCGTTTTAAGTCAAAATTTCGAGGTTAGATTATGTTGAAATTAAAATCTAAATTTTAAACGCGAAGCTTCAGAAAAAAAAAAATTTTTGAATTCACTCCTATTAAAATTTTACGTTTAAATTTGAAATTTCAAGGTTCTAGAGAGACTTTGAAAACCATACGGTATATTTATTTCCGAGTTCCCTTTTAAAGTCTTTATTTATTGTGCGATCTTAAAGCTGAATCCACATGAATAAAAATTTTATTGTGCGTTGTCTTTACCATAAAAAGTTAGGTTATATTTGCGGTTTTTGCACTGCTTTTAAAGAATTTAGGACGCACATATACGGATTTGGCATTATAAACACAAACTAACTATTTACATCACAAGATAAGAGGTCTTACGTGAAAGATGTTTTTTAAATTTCAAAATACAACTCGCAACACAATTTTTATTGATGTGGCTCAATTTGGATTTTAAGAAAACAAAACACTAATAAGAAATGTGATAGCGTTGCCACAGAACCCTGTCTAAATATTATCAGTTCTTGTTGTTGCCACCACCTTGATTCAATAGCCATTCAGTCAACCCCAACCGCGCTGCTATTTGCATGTATTACAACATTCTTAGCTAAACATAACTGATGGAAAAAGTGCTAATAAATAATAATTTTCGTAAGAACCTACTGCATTTTTAGCCACGAGCCGCCACTGATCAACCCACTACAAAATTAAACGTTCAGTCCCCACTCCGAGGCAAATTATCTGAAATGGACTTTAATTAGGCATCAGTTTTCAAATTTAGCGCGCAAGACGCCATTAATCCATGTTGACAAGATGTCACAATTCGACCAATCAGAGACAGCCACACCTGACGTCTACCGGTACCAAAGACAGCTGTTTCTTTTACAACACAAAACTGCCAAATTTGTGGTTATACGATTAATTAACTGACGTGGTTCTGCTGATACCCATAATATTTAAATAATTACCGCTCAAAAAACACTTAGACTCGAATGTGCGACGCAATAGTAAGTATTCTTTGCCATCTCGCAAACCACTTTAATTAATAATTCCCGATTCGCTTTCGGTAACCTCAAAATTGGATGTTTTCGCTCTTGATTGATTTTGTTTATTAATTTTTTAGGCTACACCATGAGGATTTCAGTTGCTTGTTTCTTTATATTTACGTGCTTGACATCCCTCAACCATGTCAGCGGCTTGGCGGTGATGTCAGTGGATCTGGGTTCCGAATGGATTAAAATTGGCATCGTTTCGCCTGGAGTTCCCATGGAAATAGCGCTGAATAAAGAATCGAAACGGAAGACTCCTGCCGTTATCAGTTTTAGAGATAATGTAAGATCTTTCGGGGAGGATGCCCAAACCGTAGGCATACGATTCCCTAAAAACGCTTATAGTTATATATTAGATTTACTAGGTAAAAATATAAATCATCCTCTGGTTAAATTGTATCAGAAACGGTTTCCCCACTACGATATAGTAGAAAACTCCGAACGGGGCACAATATTGTTTAAGCACGATAATGATACATATTACAGCCCAGAGGAACTGCTGGCTCAATTGCTTGTTAAAGCCAAAGAGTTCGCCGAGCAAGGCGCACATCAGGTTATTAAAGAGTGCGTTATTACAGTCCCAGGCTACTTTAACCAAGCCGAACGCAAGGCGCTATTACAGGCAGCTCAACTCGCCAATATTAAAGTATTGCAATTGATAAACGATTACATGGCTGTGGCACTCAATTACGGTATATTCCGCAGCAAAGACTTCAATGAGTCCGCACAATACGTTATGTTTTACGATATGGGGGCCAGTTCGACCACAGCGACCATCGTCAGCTATCAAAACATCAAAACGAAAGAGAGGGGCTACGTTGAAACCCACCCGCAAGTTTCGATAATTGGGGTTGGTTTCGACCGCACTTTGGGTGGCCTAGAAATCCAACTGAGACTACGCGATTACTTGGCCAACAAATTCAACGAAATGAAGAAAACGAAGAAAAACGTCTTTGACAACCCCAGGGCGATGGCCAAGCTTTTTAAGGAAGCCGGGCGGCTTAAGAACGTGTTATCGGCCAACGCTGAGCACGTGGCGCAAATCGAGGGCCTTTTGGACGAGCAAGACTTCAAAGTGCCTGTTACACGAGAAGATCTCGAAGGGTTAATTACGGATTTATTGGAGAGGGTTAAAAAACCAGTAGAGCAGGCGTTAAAAGCCGCGCATTTGACTAAAGATCTTTTGAGCCAAGTTGTTCTCTTTGGCGCTGGAACAAGAGTGCCCAAAATCCAGGAAATCCTGCAGAGTGCTGTTGGTCAGGATTTGGCTAAAAATATTAACACTGATGAGAGCGCCGCCTTGGGTGCAGTTTATAAGGCCGCCGATCTCAGTACTGGTTTCCAAGTGAAGAAGTTTATCACTAAAGATGCGGTGATTTATCCAATTCAGATCGTATTTGAACGAGATGGTGAGTCCGGGGTTAAGCAATTTAAACGAACTCTCTTTGGATTGATGAACCCATACCCTCAGAAGAAGATCATAACATTTAACAAACACACGACTGATTTCACATTTAAGGTGAATTACGCTGATTTGGAGCACCTACCAGACCAGGAGATTTTAAACTTGGGCCCCCTCAATCTCACTGAAGCTACACTAGTGGGAGTCGAGGAAGCTATTAGGAAGAATTCCGGTGAGAACGTCGAGTCCAAAGGAATTAAAGCTCACTTCCAAATGGATGAATCCGGTATATTGAATCTAATCAATGTGGAGTATGTTGTTGAGAAAAAGGTAACTGAAGCAGAAGAGGAAGGAACTCTTTCCAAATTGGGTAGCACAATCAGCAAACTCTTCGGCGGTGAAGAAGAAAAACCAGTGGAGGAAAAACCCGTGGAGGAAAAACCGGTGGAAGAAAAACCAGTCGAGGAAAAGCCCACAGATGGAAAACCAGAAGTAAACGGTAATTTCAGCAAGGTGGAAAACGCTACCAAAACTGCTAACAAAACCGAAACGAAGGACACCAAACCGAAAATCATAACTTTGAAAAGAACCAATCAAAGCCACTGAAAAAATCCTGACCCTTGAAGAATTAACCAAAGAGCAGATAGAAGAATCCAGGAAGAAGTTGAAGCATTTGGAAGACATTGAGAAAGCACTTAATAGAAGAGCCACTGCTTTAAACAACCTGGAAAGCTTTGTCATAGATGTACAAACTAAGTTAGATGAAGATGATTATTCGGAGGCTGTGGTTGCTGAAGAAAAGGAGAAAATCGCCAAAACCTGCAGCGAAATCTCCGATTGGTTATACGACGAAGGCGCGGATGCAGACGCTGAAACTTATGAAAACAAATTGAAGGCCCTACAGGAAGAAACAAGGGGGCTATTCTCGCGCGTCTGGGAGCACCGGGAGCGCCCCGAAGCCTTAAAAGCCTTAAACTCCATGTTGAACCAATCCGAATACTTCCTAGCTTCCGCCAAAAATTTTACTAAATCCGTCAACCCAGACAAAGACATCTTCACCGATTCCGAAGTGCAATCCTTAGAAAAAATAATAAACGAAACACATGAATGGAAACTGAAAGCCGAAGAAGACCAAAACAAACTGAAGAAATACGAAGCCGTCAAATTAACAGTCAAATCAATAACGGACAAAATGGGCGTGTTGGATAGAGAAGTTAAGTATTTGGTTCACAAGTTGAAGGTTTGGAAGCCGAGGAAGCCAGAAAAAGTTGAGGAGAAAGTTAAAGCCGAAAAAGTTAACGACTCCGATTACTCGGGTAATGAAGAAGCTAAAGTCGAGGATGAATCGGATGGGGAAGAAGTAGAGCCCAGTAAATCAGAATCTACCAAAGAAGCAGATGAGTCGCCTGATGCGGATTCCGCCAAAGGTGATAAACTTCATACTGAACTATAAAGTTTTTCGAAGCTGTAGCTAGTGTGAATTTTATTTTAATTCTTGTACTGAATCGCAATTGTTGGGTTGCTACCAATATGTTAGGGTTCAGTTATTTTTGAACTGTTAATGTTGAGCATTTTATTTATATTAAAAACAATGTGATAAAAGTATGTATATCTTTTGTACGACAGATTCCTTTTTTCGTATGATTTAATTAAATTAAGTTATAATACGTGCATTTTATTAATTTTTCCCTACCATTAAACTTAAAATATTTTGTAAATAAATAGTTAGAAATACATCGCATTTTTATCAAAGCAAAGCATCGATTTTTTTTTAGAATTTTGACTTCCTTGAAATTTCGACCATATTTTTTGAAAACTACGGTTTTATCGAATGAAAAAATTTGATTTTTTTTGAAAATTTCGACTTAAAAGTCAGCATTTTAAAATTTCTGTGTGTCAAAAATTTCCGCTTTAAAGAAAAGTTGGATTTTATTATGAATTTGATTTTTTTCCAAATTTCCACATATTTTTTTAGTTTTAATTCTTTTTTCTTATGATTTTTAAAATGTGGTGTAATGTGATAATAAATTTCAACCTTTTCTACTATTTTGCCATTATTCTCAGCATTTAGATTACTTTTTCTCAAAATTTAAGTGCAAACCCGAAAACTCGCTTCTTTTGTTAAAATTTTGATTTGAAACACTAAGTTTGGACTTTTCCAGTGATTTTATTTTTTTGAAAGATTAATGTCGAATTTTGTTTTTAGATTTCGAGAGTACACTTTCAATTATTAATAATTTTTCATAAATTGTCACACTTCAAATCTTAAAATTCCACATTTTATAGAAAATTGCCGACACATTTTTTTCAGCCACAGTATTTGAACTTTTTCCGAAATATTGAATTGATTTTTTTTTAAGTTTCAGAATCATTTATTATTTAGTGTGTTATTAAAATGTTGTAACTTTGACATACTTAATTGTTTTCCGAATTCCGTAATTGTTTATATTTCTTCATACAATTGTTTAAAGGTCTATCAACATGTGCTTATTTTCGTTATGAATCAAATTTTGCAAAGTTCAACAAAATTAATAGTGGACGATCAAATCAGCGACTACCATTATGTAATGCAATACAAAATGATGTGAGTGGCATTTTTCGTCCCCTACATTAGGGATGTTGATTCCTTTTTAAAATAATCGATTTTTGGATCGATTCGAATCGTGAGCAAAAGTATCGATTGCCGATAAAATTGGGTGCTGAAAGATCGATTTCCGATTAATCGCCTTGTTGGTGAAATTATTAAACATTTCTAATAAAAGAAAAATTGAATGATAATAATGAATTGGCGTAATTTAATTTTGAAAATTTTTTCTTGGATTTTAAACACTAATATTTATATTTTAATTATTTATTCTTAATTAGAAAAATCCGATACAAATTTATTTTTTGCTTTGTTTTTTATTTATGCATTTTTGGTTTTTTACGAAGATGTAGAAAGGGCATCCGTTTATAAAATCCGTTTATAAAAATATATTTAGAAATATGAAATTAAAGTGGAAATTTCTACTTTATTCTCCAAATTTCGACTTGTTTTGAGGAAATGTCATAGATAAAGTCGAAATTTCGGCTTTAATCTCGAAATTTCAACTTTTTTTTACGAAATTTCAAGATAAGTCGAAATTTCTTATTCTATGATGACAGTTAAGCCCCACCAACCTTTAGAATATAAAACTATATTCTAAGCACCAACTCTTTTACATTGACACTTAGCAGTAGGATACGTTCAGTAAATTCAATTTTTTATTACCCAAAATTTCGACTTTTTCTTGACATTTCAAGGTTAAAGTAGAATTTTCGAGAAAAAATTCGAAATTTCGAGTTCAAAGTCCACATTTTACAAAAGCGTAGAAAGGCATTGATTAAAAAAAATTATATTTTGAAATTTCGACATTTTACAAAGGCGTAAAAAAGACATTGATTTAAAAAAATATTTTAAGAGATTTTGACTTTTTTCTCGAAATGTCGATTTTTTTTCGAAATTTCGACTTTTTTTCTCGCAATTTCGACTTTTTTTCTCGAAATTTCGACTTTAATCTCGAAATTTCGGCTTTAAACCCGGAATTTCGACTTTACACTTAAAATTTCGACTTTTTTCTTGAAAATTCGACTTTTTTCCTAAAATTCCGAGATTATTTTCGAAATTTCGACTTTAATCTCAGAATTTTGACTTTGATATCGAATTTTTTCTCGAAATTTGTAGAATAAATCGCTCTATAATAATCGGTTAAATTAGGCAGACGACAGTTACGTCCCACCACTCCTCTTTTCCAACAATCTTTTAATTGGCAAATTTTGGTCTTTTTCTTAGAAATTTCGAGATTAAAGTTGAAATTTCGAAAATAAAGTCAAAATTTCGAGTTCTAAATCGAAATTTCGTGATTAAGATCAAAATTTCGAGAGAAAAGTAGGAATTTGAGAAAAAAGTCGAAATTTGGGAAAAAGTCGAAACTTCGACCTTATAAGCTCGAAATTTCGAGAAGAAGAGTCGAAATTTGAGAAAAACGTAAGTCGAAATTCCGAGAAAAAAGTAGAAATTTGAGAAAAAAGTCGAAATTTGTAGAAAAACGTCGAAATTTCGAGAAAAAGTCAAAATTTGATAAAAAGTGGAGATTTCGAGAAAAATGTCGAAATTTCTAGATTAAGGTCAAAATTTCGAGAAAAAAGTTGAAATTTCAGAAAAAAAAATCGAAATTTCGCGAAAAAGGTCGAAATGTCAAGAAAAAAGTCAAAATTTTGAGAAAAAAAGTCGAAATTTAAGAAGAAAAAAGTCGAAATTTCGAGAAGAAAGTCGAAATTTCGAGCTTAAAATCGAAGTTTGGAAAAAAAAGTCGAAATTTCTAAAAATAACATGTTTTTTAATCGATGTCCTTTCTAAGCCTTTGTAACATTTCGAAAAAGTTGAAATTTTCAGAACAAAGTCGAAATAATTTTTAGAAAATAGTCGAATTTTGAGAAAAAAGTCGAAATTTAAGAAAAATGTCGAAATTTTGAGACAAAAGAGTCGAAATGTTGAGTTTAAAGTCGAAATTTCGAGAAAAATGTCGAAATTTCGATACTAACGTCGAGATTAATTGAGAAAAAAGAAGTTCGAAAATTTCGACAAAAAAATCGAAAATTGCGAGAAAAGTCGAAATTTCGAAAAAAACTCGAAATTTCGAGAAAAAAAGTCGAAATTTCGATATAAGGTCAAAAGTGAGTTCAAAGTCGAAATTTCGAGAAAAATTTCGAAATGTCGATGTTAAGGTCAAAGTGTCGAGAAAAAAGTCGAAATTTGAGAAACAAAAAACGAAGTTTCGAGAAAATATCGACATTTGAAAATTTCGAGAAAAAAGTCAAAGTTTTGAGAAAAAAAGTCAAAATTTGAGAAAAAAATCGAAATTTCGAGAAAAAAGTCGAAATTTCGAGAAAAAAGTCGAAATTTCGAGCTTAACATCGAAATTTGAGAAAAAGTCGAAATTTCTAAAAATAGCATTTTTTTAAATCGATTTCCTTTCTGAGCCTTTGTGGCATTTCGGAAAAGTTCAAATTTTCAGAAAAAAGTCGAAATGTCCAGAAAAAATTCGAAATTTTGAGAAGAGTAGAATTTTGAAAAAAAAGTCAAAACTTGAAATAAAAGTCGAACTTCGAGAAAAGTGTCGCAATTTTTAAAGTAACATTTTTTTTTAATCGATGTCCTTTCTACGCCTTGGTAACATTTCGTTAAGTTTCGATTTAAAAATTGAAACTTCTACTTTTTTCTAGAAATTTCGACTCTTAAACTCCAAATTTCGACTTTTTTTCGAAATTTTAATGTTAAAGTCGAAATTTTGACTTTAATCTCGGAATTTAGAGGAGAAAAAGTCAACATTCCGTGATAATTTTTTTTCAAATATATCTTTTCTATTCAATCAAAGATATAATGACTGTTGGCTTATTAATGCAGCTATTACTAGTAGATGGAAGTAGATAATAACATAACGACATAGATACACTTATATAAAAAATGTTTGTCATTAAATTTACAGTGACCTGCATCTAAGGTAAGTCGATCCGATTTTTAGGATTTTTGAATCAATCATTGAATCGATCCTATATTTGAGATCGATCTAAAAAATGGACCTTGAGACTTGAAAAAATCGATTTTTCTATTAATCGATCTCAGATCGACATCCCTACCCTACATATCTCTCTGGTAAAAAAAAGACTGATCGATGTTATGGTTTTGGATAAAAATATATTAATAACTTTTTCCATTGGGGATCATTATTGACTCCTCTTGAATTATTTCAAAATTTAAAATATCCTACAAACTGGGCTCAGCAAACTAAAATAAAATTTTGAAATAAACTTTAACTGTTAAATTGTTTATTCACTTTCCCTTTAACACAAGGGAGATAATTTGGGACCTGACTAGTAAAATTGAAATACAAATCTTGTCCCCTGAAAACCAAGAAAGATTAAAAAACACATCAGAGGTTGCTCTAACGCGTTTCGATAGCCAAGCTATCGCGTTAGAGCAACCTCTGCTGTGTTTTTTAATCTTTCTTGGTTTCAGGGGACAAGATTTGTATTTCAATTTTTGAAGATAACCAAGGACCAGTCCGTTCCACCAAAGAAAAATCTGACTATTACTTATTTAATTAGAATTTTTCTTTTATTATAGGACAGTGTAACAGGTAATAATGCAATACAATCATTTTAATTGATCATGTTTATTGCAAATGATACTTACATGTTACAAATAAAATAGTTAATTTTTTGTACATTACAGTAATAAGCTTACAAATTTTTCGAGTTGCAATCTATTTAAAACGAAGTGATCCCATTCAAAATATCACCTCAAGAATCTCCACACTTATTTTTCCTCTTTGTGAAAGATCCTACAAGAGATTTCAAAGCTGCACCAATGCTTTTGCCAGGAGTATTTAAATTTGCGTCAGTTTCTTTCAAAGCCTTGCGGATGTGCATCTAAACATTTTTGATATCTTAACTGAAAAAACAAACAATTACGTTAAACGTTACAAGCGAGATCATTCGACTCACTTTACAAGCTGCTTCAATAGTTTTACATAAAGCTCCCGAAGAAGGCTCACAATAGAAAGCGTGCGCCATAAAAGTATCTTCTGAGGTGTGCATAATGAATGCACAATATTTGACTATTTTTCCTATGCCAAGGAATGATAAATACCTTACTCTGCATTCAGCTATAAGGCTATCGTCCTGTAACAAAGGTAACATTATTAACTCACTTTATTTACTTAATAAAACTCTAAATACCGACTGATAGACAATGTATAACCTAAGACGGTGGATCTAGGCTCTAAAAGCATGAAATTTTGGACATGATTTCCTTATGTAACCTAGATGGGGGTACTAACAATAAGAAACATTGAAAAATGTGTCCCCTCAGAGAAACTGATGTTTAGGCTTCCATCTATAGCCATTGTATCAGCGTTTTTGAAAATTTGTCCCACCGATGGTGGAACCAAGGATGAGGGTTTGCGGGGTGTGTCATTTTTAAAGTTAGAAACTGGGTTGAGAAAAGTCAGATAGATTCTGATATATTGTCGTTTGTTGATGAAAATAATTCTGATCCAGCATATGACTAGTTAGCAATAAATGATCATTTTAGGCCAATGACTTACATTTGGTAACTGAATAGTAATCATGGAGGGCGCCACAGCAACGTTGACGCATTGCCACTGGTCTTGGGGGACTAGAGCGGCCAGTCTATCAATGGCCTCATTCAGGACGTCCATTCCGGTAGCTTGGGCCACTTGAGTCGCGCCTAAATATTGGGCTTTTAGAATTTTTTTGGGTTCCTCCATCGGAGTAGGAAATGAGTGAGCTGAAATTTATTTACAAAATTAAACCTTGTGAATAAATTAATTTATAAAGCTACGTACTAACTAAACCGTTCCTAAAGGTCCTTCTATGTTCAGTGGGAAGATTTGTCGGTCTAATAGCCATTGGTCTATTACCGATATCTATCGGTTTAGCTAGATTTTGTTGTAAACTCCTCTCGATCATTATCTTCTTGCAGATATCTCTCAGAGTATTAGCTATGGTGCGGGCAGGCATGTCACATCGAAATACATGACACATGTGCTTACGTGTGGTCCTATCTCTAGCTACGTAGGCGAAATCTCTGTGAAAAGATAAATACAGTTAACACCACTTCGACATCTATTCATTAATTTTTTTACCTCTCCCTGTTGAAGAAGTTAGCGTGAAAAATATTAAATCAGAATAATGTCAACTGAGAGGGGTTATCAGGGTGAATTACATTTTTATATTACAGGATAAAACTGGTCGAAACCGGTACAATTGGAATAAAATTCTACGTTTTGGTTGGTTTTTGGTATAAAACTTACCTTCCATTATCTCTTCCGACACCCCAAACTCGTATCGTATGGATCGGTTGAGTGTTTAACACCGTTAAATTCTCGGGGTCTATCAGTTTTAAAGCCCCCTCATCCAAGTCCATGAACAGATCCTTACCCTGTTGCAAAAAATCAAAATGATTACAAGGCACAAATCAGGTCAAAAAACACTTACGTCCCCCCATCTACCCACAACGTCGAGAAGATCGTTTTTACCAACAGAGAGATCCACGATGCATTTATTTACAGCTTTACTACTCCTTTCAGGGGTCAAATCCTCTTCGGCTATTTCGACCCAACCCAGTGATCTGACGGCGAAGCGTATCGATTTCTCCTTCGGCTCTTGTTCGAATTTGGCAGGGTAACTTCTTCTTCTGCTAAAAAAACAATGATACAGAACCGACAGAGACGCATACCAAAGTCGTACTTATAGGACGGGTCTTCTTTAATCTTCTTATCCTCGTAGTCCAAATCGAGCGCCGAACTGGTGCTACTCCTGGTCACCGGAGCAAATGTTTTCGTGCGAGGAAATATAATCCTCCACTTGCTTGGAGAAGTTTTTGTTATCGTACTTGTCCAAGTCGTGGCCAATTTTTATGGCCGGCACTTCGCGCTGTATCGTGCCGCTTTTTATGTGCCAGTAGTAGGGGCCGTCGTTGTCTTCGTGTTTCTCCCATCCCGGTGGCAGATTATCTTCTGTTTTTTCTTTCGAATCCGGATCCTTTTCTATGATACTTTGGGACTTTTTGGCCCTTCTTTTCACCGGTATCGCGTAGAGGTCATTGTTTAGGTTGCCGGGTATGTGGGCGATACGCGTGGTCTCTTCTTCTTGATTGTCCTTTTGATTAGAGACGGTGTTGTCCGACAACCTAAAATAATTCATTTGTTGCAGTTGAAGAAGTAAATTTTATTTGATTATAACTGGGAAAAGAGAGGGTCACTAGCTTACTATTCCGCACTAGATGTGAAAAGTTGGAATTTTGACAAGAGTCTAAATGTTGAATTCAGAATTCATAAAAAAAGTCAATTACACTAAAATTTCGACTTTTAAAACTCGACCTATCATGATGGTCAATATTTTGAGAAAAAAAAACTGAAAATATTTTCACCATGGCAGTATTTATTAATTTCTACAAATTTTTTAATTTGGCACTTCCAAATAAATTCGCAAAGTTTAACTTACTTTCTGTTGTCGGCGTTGATAATAGGTCCGGTGTTGATGTCCACGCCCATCGAATCTATGCCAAGCGAAGCGTAAGTTTTCCTACCAGGTCCGTTGGACAGGGGGCCTTTCATGCCATGGACCATGTTGCATATTTCATCTATGTTCTGATAAAGATCTTCGTATATATTGTCATCCGTAGTGTTAGAGTTTAACGCATCGTCCAACCTTGCTGAATCCAAATGATAATTAGGATTTTCATAACTTAGTAAGCCATTTTCTAAATAGAAATCAACGTATTAGTCGGTTATTGGAAATCACGATACCATCAACCAAAATAGTTAAAATTGTTAGTGGTGACACGCATAGACAATGACAAATATTTCAACTTACTAAACTAGTAGAACACCTGATCAAAAAATTGATCAAGACTTGCCCTTTTTGATAAAAAATTCGTACGTCATCTTCACAATGAAGTGCTCGAATAGTTTAAATGAGTTTAAATTTGACTATTCGGAGTTATGAAGAGGTTAAATGCAAAGAATTTTTTTTAAGTACAAAAGATCTCTGGCTGTCAGAGGTGATGCCCACCATAAGACTAGTGCAAGTGTCCAATGTCCAAGGACCGGCGGTTGCCAACCCAACGTCGAATTTCTACTTTTTTGTAGAAATTTCAGAGATAAAGTCGAAATTTCGGCTTTAATCTCGAAATTTCAACTTTTTTTCCAGAAATTTTAAGATAAGTCGAAATTCCTTATTCTATAGTTAGATTAGGCAGATGACAGTTGAGCCCCACCGACCCTTAGAATATAAGACTATATTCTAAGCACCAACCCCTTTACAATTGTCATATTGACACTTAGCATTAGAGTACGTTCAGTAATTTCAATTTTTTATTACCCAAAATTTCGACTTTTTTCTTGACATTTCAAGGTTAAAGTAGATTTTTCGATAAAAAAAGTTGAGATTTCGAGTTCAAAGTCGACATTTTACAAAAGCGTAGAAATGCATCGATTAGAAAAAAATATATTTAGAAATTTCGACATTTTACAAAAGCGTAAAAAGGACATTGATTAGAAAAAAATATGTTTAGAGATTTCGACTTTAGTCTCGAAATTTCGGATTTAAACTCGAAATTTCGGCTTTAAACTCGAAATTTCGACTTTACACTCGAAATTTTGACTTTTTTTCTCGAAACTTCGACGGTTTTTTCAAATTTCGACTTCTTTCTCAAAATTTCGTTTTTTTTCTCACATTTTGACTTTTTCCTCGAAATTTTGACTTTAAACTCAAAATTTCGACTTTTTCTCTCGAAATTTCGACTTTTTTCGCAAATTTCGACTTTTTTCTCGAAATTTAGACTTTTTTTTCGAAATCTCGAATTTTATCTCAAATTTCAACTTTTTTCTCAAAATATTTCGAAATTTCGACTTTTTTCTCGAAATTTCGATCTTAATCTGAAAAGTTCGACTTTCTTCTCGAAATTTCGTTTTTTTTTCAATTTTCGACTTTATTTCTTAAATATCGACTTTTTTCCCGAAATTTTGACCTTAAAATCGAAATTTCGACATTATTCTCGAAATTTCGACTTTTTCTTGAAATATCCACCTTATAAGGTCGAAATTTCTATTTTCTATACTCTATGTTGAAATTAGGCAGATGACAGTTGCGTCCACCACTCCTCTTTCCCAACAATCTTGACAGTTGGTAGTAGGGCGCGTTCAATAATTGCAATTTTTAATTAGCACATTTTGGTCTTTTTTTTTAGAAATTTCGAGGTTAAAGTTAAATTTCGAGAAAAAAGTCGTCGGAATTTGAGAAAAAAGTCGAAATTTGAGAAAAAAACCGAAATTTCTAAAAAAAAGGCCAAATTTCGAGAATAATGTCGAAATTTCGAGAATAATGTCGAAATTTCGATTTTAAGGTCAAAATTTCGGGAAAAAAGTCGATATTTAAGAAATAAAGTCGAAAATTGAAAAAAGAGAAACAAAATTTCGAGAAGAAAGTTGAACTTTTCAAATTAAGATCGAAATTTCGAAATATTTTGAGTAAAAAGTTGAAATTTGAGATAAAATTCGAGATTTCGAAAAAAAAGTCTAAATGTCGGGAAAAAAAGTCGAAATTTGCGAAAAAAGTCAAAATTTCGAGAAAAAAAGTCGAAATTTTGAGTTTAAAGCTGAAATTTCGAGAAAAATGTCGAAATTTCGATATTAAAGTCAAAATTTCGAGTAAAAAGTCGAAATTTGAGAAAAAGATACGAAATTTCGAAGAAAAAATCGAAATTGGAGAAAAAAGTCAAAATTTCGAAAAAAAAGTCGAAATTTTGAGAAAAAGTCGAAATTTTGAGAATAAAAGTCAAAATTTTGAGTTTAAAGTTGAAATTTCGAGAAAAATGTCGAAATTTCGATATTAAAGTCAAAATTTCGAAAAAAAGTCAAAATGTGAGAAAAAAAACGAAATTTTGAGAATGAAGTCGAAATTTGACAAAACCGTCGAAATTTCGAGAAAAAAGTCGAAATTTCTAGAAAAAAATTCGAAATTTTCAGTTTAAAGTTGAAATTCCGAGAAAAATGTCGAAATTTCGATATTAAGGTCGAAATTTTGATAAGGTCAAAATTTCAAAAAAAAGTCGAAATTTGAGAAAAACAAACGAAATTTTGGGAAAAAGGTCGAAATTTCGAAAAAAAATCGAATAATATTTGGAGAAAAAGTCAAATTTAATATTTGGAAAAAAAAGTCAAAATTTCGAAAAAAAAAGTCGAAATTTTGAAAAAAAGTCGAAATTTGAAAAAAAATCGAAATTTGAGAAAAAGTCAGAAATTTCGAAAAAAAATCGAAATTTGGAGAAAAAAGTTCGAAATTTCAGAATAAAAGTCAAATTTTGAGTTTAAAAGTTGAAATTTGAGAAAAATGTCGAAATTTCGATATTAAAGGTCAAAATTTCGAAAAAAAGTCAAAATTGAGAAAAAAAACGAAATTTTGAAGAAATGAAGTCGAAATTTGACAAAACCGTCGAAATTTCGAGAAAAAAGTCGAAATTTCTAGAAAAAAATTCGAAATTTTCAGATTTAAAAGTCGAAATTCGAGAAAAATGTCGAAATTTAGAATTAAGGTCGAAATTTTCAAAAAAAAAGTCGAAATTTGAGAAACAAACGAAATTTTGGGAAAAAGGTCGAATTTTGAAAAAAAAATTCGAAATTGAGAACAAAGTCAAAATTTCGAAAAAAAAGTCGAAAATTTTGAGAAAAAAAAGTCGAAATTTCGAGAATGAAAGTCAAGATTTTGAGTTTAAAGTTGAAATTTAGAGAAAAAATTGTCGAAAGTTCGATATTAAGTCAAAATTTCGAAAAAAAAATGTCAAAATGTGAGAAAAAAAAACGAAAATTTTGAGAATGAAGTCGAAATTTGACAAAACCGTCGAAATTTCGAGAAAAAAGTCGAAATTTCTAGAAAAAAAAATTCGAAATTTTCAGTTTAAAAGTCGAAATTTGCGAGAAAATGTCGAAATTTCAATATTAAGGTCAAAATTTCAAGAAAAAAGTCGAAATTTTGAGAAAAACAAACGAAATTTTTGAGAAAAGGGTCGAAACTCCGAAAAAAAATAGAAATTGGAGAAAAATGGCAAAATTTCGAAAAAAAAGTCGAAATTTTGAGAATAAAAAATTAAAATTTTGAGTTTAAAGTTGAAATTTAGGGAAAAAGGTCGAAATTTCGATATTAAAGTCAAAATTTCGAAAAAAAGAGTCAAAATGTGAGAAGAAAAAAAAACAAAATTTCGAAATTCGAGAAAAAAGTCGAAATTTCGAGAAAAAAAAAATCGAAATTTCGACTTTTTTCTCGAAATTTCGACTTTTTTCTCGAAATTTCGACTTTTTTCTCGAAATTTCGACTTTTTTCTCGAAATTTCGACTTTTTTCTCGAAATTTCGACTTTTTTCTCGAAATTTAGACTTTTTTTTTTCCCCCCCCCCCCTAAATCTTCCTTTCTTCTCAAAACTCGACAACCTGTGAAAATGTTTACTTTTTTTTTAATTCGACTTACTGCAAGATTCGACTTATTCTCAAAAATGCATCGTTTGTTGATTACGTAATAAAAAAATTTGAAGTAATACTTTGGAGATGTAAATAAAATACTTTTGAAGATTTCGATCTTTTTATCACATTTATGTTTTCGAAATTTAAATCTATTCTAAATTGACTTTTTCCAAAAGTATATTTTTTGACTCTGCGAATTTTTTTCGAAATATATTTCTTTTGTAAATAAACGTTCCTTTTCCAAATTTCACCATTTCCCCCAAATATTGACTTTTACTAAATATTTAAACTTTTATTTTTATTTTCTGGAAATTTCCATGTTTCGCAAAATTTGGTGTTTTCGAAATTCCAATTTTAACTGAAAATTCGGGCATTTTTGTTATGTTTCTGCAATGCTGCGCGATTTTATCGACCAAATTACCCATTGTCAGAGTGTTGATTTATCTAAAAAATTTGATTCTGTTTTAAAAATTGACCTTCTCTGGGAAGTTTTGACTTTTTGATAAAAGTTCGACACCTCTTTTGAAAACTGGAAGTTTTATCTATATCCCTTTTATTAGAATATTTTAAACCATTTCCTCAAAATTCGAATTTATCTGAAAATTTGGAGTTTTTTAATTCGTCTTGTTCTCGAAAATTTCACGTGTTCTAAAACAGGGGCGCCTTTCGGGGGTGGCAAGCAGGGCAACCGCCCGGGCCACGCTCTTGTATGGGGGCCTCGCGCACTCGCGCAATAGCACGAATTCTAATGTTCATTTGAATTTCGAGCCTTAACCGCGCATTATAAAACTGGACTCGCTGCTCCCTTGTGATGGTAGTTAGCGCGCTGATATCTGTACTCATTCGATCAATGAATGTTCCTTTCCTTCTCTTTTCACATTGACGAAATTGTTCGTCAGTGCCACAGTGCTGCCAACTGCAAGGGCTAAACAAAATCTGATTAGTACCCATTTTCTTGTGGTTTACGATTCGGGAATTCCCGGTTTCATTTCAGCTGTCAATTGTCGTCGGATTAGCGTTATATTAGAGCAGTCGTAATCATTTCTAAATCCCTGATCCTTTTAAGACATTAATGCACATGATTTATCATGATATCTAGGTTATTATCTTTCGTGTTTTAAAAATTGAAGGACAAAACTTGTCCCCTGAAGCCAAAGAGGATTTTTTTTGAAGATACCCAAGGGACCGGCTCCGTCGTTTCCACCAAAAAAAATCTTTGTGTTTATTAATTTTCTTAGTTTCCAATAAACAATTTTAAAAGTCCAAATATATTTATTTATGACTTTGCATTTCTAGTCAAGCATCATCATTGAAATTCATAAGCTAGGCAGGATTAGTTCAGGGAGGGGCAAGAATCATTTTGAAAAATGATAAAAAAAGAAAACCGGAAAACGTTCCGAGTATAGTATATTTTCATTAAATACATGAACTGAGTAATCGAATTTTCAGATTAACTTAGAAAATTGGAAATAGAGTCGAACTTTGCGAAAACAGTCAGAAAATTGAATCTAAAATAAAAACGATCCTTTCGGAAAACTTTTAAAAAACTATCAAAATCTCGAAGATTTCAAAAATAATGATTTAAAAAATACCGTCGAAATGTTGAGAAAAAGGTTGAAATCTCTTAGAGAAAAGTGAACATTTTCAAGAGAAATTTTAATTTTGTGAGAGGAGGACGAGGAAAAAAACGAATTTTGGGACAAAAGTTGGACTGTTTAGAATTCGTGTTTAAAATAAAATTCTAACTTTCGAAAAAAAATCTCCAAAAATTGTGAAAATTCGAAAAAATTATATTTTTTAAAGGTGAAAATTGGTGAAAAAAAGATGTAATTTTCAAAAGAGTTGGAAACTTTGAGAAAAAAAATGTCGAAATTTCGAGAAAAAAGTCGAAATTTCGAAAAAAAAGTCGAAATTTCGAAAAAAAAGTCGAAATTGCGAGAAAAAAGTCGAAATTTTGAGAAAAAAAAGTCGAAATTTCGAAAAAAAAGTCGAAATTTCGAGAAAAAAGTCGAAATTTTGAGAAAAAAAAGTCGAAATTTTGAGAAAAAAAAGTCGAAATTTTGAGAAAAAAAAGTCGAAATTTTGAGAAAAAGAAACGAAATTTTGAGAAAAAAAAGTCGAAATTTCGAGAAAAAAAAAATCGAAATTTCGACTTTTTTCTCGAAATTTCGACTTTTTTCTCGAAATTTCGACTTTTTTCTCGAAATTTCGACTTTTTTCTCGAAATTTCGATATTAAAGTCAATATTTTCGCGCTTTCAGTGTTCTAGCAGCTTAATTCACACTCGGTGCTAATTTTAATTTTCTTGTAAGTCTTCTAAGCCCGGGTATACGGTAATTACGACCGAGTTAATTGTTTGCGCTAGCGCCATAATTAGATAGTGACTAAAATTATTATTCTCTTCATTTTAGTGCGCAAGCGAGCAAGTTTCCTTATTAATGGAACAATGGCATACATAATAATAGTACAATTCTTACGTAATAATCCTAAATAGATGAAGAGAAAGCATAATGCGTGTTATTACCACGTTTTTTAGTATTTGAAATATACGAAATGTAAAAGCCAATGCTATGTATTTCATTTATGTGGAAAGTTTAACCCCAAATGTAACGCTTTTACATTCATTTTTAAATAACGTCAATCGTACGTTGAAATTTTGAAGAAAAAAAATATAAATTCCAGAAAATATTACAATTTTAGATATTTTCTGGAGGTATGATGGGTTTGCAACATTTTTGTAGAAAATTTTGAACTTTACAGAAATTTTTATTCCTCCAGAAGTTAAAATATTTTCCCCCAAATTTCATTTCATATCTCAAAATTTTTGTCACGTAAAATTTTAATATCTTGTAATTTCGACGTCAACCCCATAATTTGGATATTATTAATCACATAATTGCGAAATTATAATTAACATTTGGGAAGAAAGTCGAAAGTTTAAGTTTTAAGTCGAAATAACGAAAAAAAAAGGAATAAAAAATTTGAAATATAAACTTCCAAGTTTCGAGAAAAAAGTGGAAATTCCAAAAAATAAATTGAATAATTTGAATGTTTTCTGAAGATTTTTCTTCTACTTATGCTGATGCAAAGGATCATTGATAATCGAGTGGTTTTCACCAATCTACAACTCGTAAATAATCGTCCCAAATGAAATTTTTCTAAGGACAGCACCCATGCACCGAAAGCCAGTCTTTGAAACAAAACTTTATAAAAATGCAGAAATCTAATTACCATTTCTTTTGAGTAACCTTCTGAGACTTTTCATAACAAAACTAAACACGTACCAGTCACATCACGTCGTCAATTTAATAACGAACTAATCGAATGCTATATTTTTCAGACATATAAAGCTCTGCTGACGGGTAAACGAACGTAGAATATATTTATTATTCTATGAGAATTTTTCTTAGCTGAATTAACTGTGAAGAATAACAATATACTCTATATATGCAAAATTTAATTGCAACGGGTAGAAAGCCGCTTTCATTCAGTCTTCGGAGACAAATTCGTTAAAATTCATTTATTCAAATATACCTTGCGTTAAAACTGTATCGCTTTCTTAATTACAAATGCAGTACGCTTGAAGCTTGAAAAGGAGCAACATAATTAATGATCGATTACTGATTAATTGAATTATAAGAGTTATGATTATTTCTTAGGCGCCCTGAATAACTTGCAAGAATGTAATTTGTCCTGTATGTAATGGCTCATTAAATGTTGACACCTCCCTAGACTAGGGGTCGGCAAAGCTTAACGGCCAAAATAGCCATCCGCAATGAAAAAATTGATTTCGTGAATTTCAAAGAGCCACAAATTTTTATTTCTGATTTTACATTTTATTTCAAAATTAAATCAGATAAATCAGACAAAATATGGGACAGAGAGAGACCCCTTTGACTCATGTAGTCAAACGAAAACATATTCAGCCCAAAAGACCTTTTATTTCTCAAAATTTAGAGCTTTATTTCAAAATTTGCCTTTTTCAGGCAAATTCGACTTTTTTAACTCTTCTCTGTATTCGTCTTTTTTTTAACCAGATATTTAGACTTTTTTTCCCCTAAATCTTCCTTTCTTCTCAAAACTCGACAACCTGTGAAAATGTTTACTTTTTTTTTTAATTCGACTTACTGCAAGATTCGACTTATTTCTCAAAAATGCATCGTTTGTTGATTACGTAATAAAAAAATTTGAAGTAATACTTTGGAGATGTTAAATAAAATACTTTTTGAAGATTTCGATCTTTTTATCACATTTTCTGTTTTCGAAATTTAAATCTATTCTTAAATTTAACTTTTTCCAAAAGTATATTTTTTGACTCTGCGATTTTTTTTCGAAATTTCTATTCTTTTTAAATAACGTTCCTTTTCCAAATTTCACCATTTCCCCCAAATATTGACTTTTACTAAATATTTAAACTTTTATTTATTTTCTGGAAATTTCCATATGTTTCGCAAAATTTGGTGTTTCTCGAAATTCCAACTTTTAACTGAAAATTCGGCATTTTGTTATGTTTCTGCAAGCTGCGATTTTATCGACCAAATTCACCCATTTTCAGAATGTTTGATTTTATCTAAAAATTTGATTCTGTTTTTAAAATTTGACCTTCTCTGGGAAGTTTTGACCTTTTTATAAAGTTCGACACTTTTTTCGAAACTGAAAATTTTATCTATATTCCTTTTTATTTAGAAATTATTTTAACAATTTCCTCAAAATTCGAATTTATCTGAAAATTTGGAGTTTTTTTAATTCGTCTTGTTCTCGAAATTTCAAGTTGTTCTAAACCAGGGGCGGCCTTTGGGGGTGGCAAGCAGGGCAACCGCCCGGGGCCTCGCTCTTGTAGGGGGCCTCGCGCACTCGCGCAATAGCACGAATTCTAATGTTCATTTGAATTTCGAGCCTTAACCGCGCATTATAAAACTGGACTCGCTGCTCCCTTGCGAGGTAGTTATCGCGCTGATATCTGTCTCATTCGCTCCAATGAATGTTCCTTTCCTTCTCTTTCACATTGACGAAATTTCGTACCAGTGCCACAAGTGCTGCCAACTGCAAGGGCTAAACAAAATCTGATAGTACTCCATTTTCTTCGTGTTTACGATTCGGGGAATTCCCGTGTTTCATTTCAGCTGTCAACTGTCGTCGGATTATGCTTTTATATTAGAGCAGTCGTCATCATTTCTAAATCCCTGATCCTTTTAAGACATTAATGCACCTTATTTATCATGATTAATAGTTTGTTATCTTTGTGTTTAAAAATTGAAGGACAAAACTTGTCCCCTGAAGCCAAGAAGGATTTTTTTGAAGATACCCAAGGACCGGTCCGTTCCACCAAAAAAAATCTTTGTGTTTATTAATTTTTCTTAGTTTCCAATAAACAATTTTAAAAGTCCAAATATATTTATTTATGACTTTGCATTTCTAGTCAAGCATCATCATTGAAATTCATAAGCGTAGGCAGGATTTAGTTCAGGGAGGGGCAAGAATCATTTTGAAAAATTGATAAAAAAAGAAAACCGGAAAACGTTCCGAGTATATGTATATTTTCATTTAACTACATGAACTGAGTAATCGAATTTTCAGATTAACTTAGAAATTTGGAAATAGAGTCGAACTTTGCGAAAACAGTCAGAAAATTGAATCTAAAATAAAAACCGATCCTTTCGGAAAACTTTAAAAACTATCCAAATTTCGAAGATTTCAAAAAATAACGATTTTAAAAAATACCGTCGAAATGTTGAGAAAAAGGTTGAAATCTCTTAAAGAAAAGTGAACATTTTCAAGAGAAATTTTAATTTTGAAAGAGACGAGGAAAAACGAATTTTGGGAAAAAGTTGGAATGTTTAGAAATTCGTGTTTAAAATAAAATTCTAACCTTTCGAAAAATCTCAAAAATTGTTGAAAATTCGAAAAAATTATATTTTTAAAGGTGGAATTTTGTGAAAAAAAGATGTAATTTTCAAAAAAAGTTGGAACTTTGAGAAAAATTTTTCACTGTAAACGGAAATTTTCAGAAGCATAAAACATCCCTATTTCTAGTACGAGTCAAAATTTCCAGAATAAGACAACTTTTGAGAAACATGAAATTTTCGGAAACTTAATTTGAAAAAAAATCAGAAAAAAACGAATATTAAAAAAATGAAAGTTCAATTTTGAGAGAAAAATGTAGAATAAAGTCGTAATTTCCAAAGCGACCAATTTTTTGAAAAAAAACCCTATTTTGGGAAAGGATTTTTTAGAAAACCGAAATTGAATAAAAACCCAACCTTTCAGAAGAACTCGAAATTTCTAAATATGCCAAAATATTTCCAAAGACCAAATGTTGTGAAAAAATTTGCAATTTCCAAAAACGCTTTTCTCGAAATGTTTACTTTTTTATTCTAATTTTGACATAATATTTAAATTTCAATAAAGAAATTGAATGTACAAGAAATCTTTTTCTCGAAATTACCCAAAAATATTTTTCGCAACATTTTTAATTTTTGATAATATGCCGACCTAATTTAGAGAAAACAGACGTATTTCGAGAAAACTGAAATTTAAAGGAAAAAGCCAATTTCGAGGAAAAAGTCCAGAAAGTTCCAGAAACTAAAACATGGCATTTTGAAATTAAAGTCAATATTTCGAAAATAAGGCGAAATATGAAGATGAAATTTCTAGTCAAATTTAAAAAAGTCAAAATTTAAAGAAAAGACAAATATTCAGAAAAGTGGCCTAATTTTGATAGAAAAAATGATTTCCGAAAGAAGAGCCCAAAAAGTGGAATTTTGAGAATAAAGTCGAAATTTCTGAAAAGACGAAATTAAACTAATTTTAAGAGAAATTCAAAATTTTTAGCAAAGTTGAATATCGAATTTTGATATAAAAATATCGGGAAAAAGGCAAATTTTAAGAAACCTGTTAAAAGTTCTGAAAAATCAAATTCCAAATGATCAAAATCTTCAGAAAAACCCGATGTTAATAAAAATAAAGGAATTAAAAAAAACGAAATCTCTGAAAAGCAGTCGACATTTCTAGAAAAACTACCAAATGAAGCATCAAAGATCGAAATTTTCCAGAAAAAATTCAAACTTAAAGAAAAAGTGCAACTTTGAGAATAGCCGTCCGTTTGTGGAAAAAACGAGTCTTGAAAAAAAAGTCAACATTTTAAGAAAGATACGAATTTCCAGGAAAAATATTCAGTTTTCCGGGAACATACAGGATGGGATTTCAGGATAATTATAAATTTGCGAAAAAAGGCGGATTTTGAGAAAAATATCAAAGTTTCGATTTGTCTAAATTTGTTTTTTTTTTGGAAATTTCGATTTTTTTCCCTTGAAAAACAAAAAAAAGATCGAAATTTTGAGAAAAAAGTCAAAATTTAGTAAACACTCGAAATTCTTCAGAGAGAGTCAAATTTTGTCGAAATTTTGGAAAAAGGACAAATTTTGAGAAAAATGTAATTTCTAGATTTTTCTCTTGAGCGCTTGAATCAGAGGCAGACATGCGCCCTGTTCTGCCCTACCCTGAGTCAGAAAATGTCCAATATTGAAATAATCGTCGAAATTTTGAGAAACAAGTTGTATTTCCCCATTCCAGGGGAAATTTTCTCGGAATTTTTGTCTTTTTACAAAATTTCTAAAAAAGTCATTATAAAAATTTCCAGATAAATATTGTTATCAAAAAATCGATCAAGTTTTAAGCAAAAGGGTAAATCTTGATAAAAAAAGTCGAAATTTTCAGAAAATCAAAGTTTAAAGAGAAGTCGAAGTTTCCAGAAAAAACTAATTTTGAGAAATGATAGAATTTCGAAAAATAAAACGATGAATTTTGAGATAAAAATTCGAAATTTTTAGTTAAGTTGGATTCTGATAAAATAAATCGAATTTTAGGAATACATTTGAAATTTCCAAAGAAATTTATGAAAAAAGACGAATTTCGTGAAATAAGTCGAAATTTCGAGAAAATATCAATAGCTTAAAGAAGGACGACTTTTGTCGAATGGAAATTTTTTAGAGAAAGTCTCCTCAGTTCAATATAAATTTTCGTTAACCACACGAGCTGGGGGGGGGGGGCAAGCGCCCTACCCTGCCCTATTCTGACTACGTCTATGTTAAAACTAATTCCACAAAGACGAGGGCCTCTTAAAGATCTACCCGCCCGGAGCCTCGCAATGGCTAAGGCCGCCCCTAAACTTTTTCCATGAAATTGTTCCTAAAACTAAACTTCTTTCTCTTCACTGAAAAACTTCCGACTTTTTTAGAAATCGACAATTTTTTCTAAACTTCCAGTTAATTTTTGCAATTTCTCTTTTGGAAATTTTACTATATTTCAAAGAATTCAAAGTTGTCTAAAAAATTCAGGTTTTTAATTTGTCCTGGGTTTCAATCTAGTGTCTAAATTCTACGTTTTTTTTACTAAAATTTTACCTTTTATTGAGAACTTTTGTAAATTCCTTTTTCTCAATTTTTTCGAAATCTCTTTTCTCAAAATTTGGCTTTTTCTGGAAATTTCAGCTTTTATTTCGAACTTTGATATTTGCCGTTTCTGTAAATTTTGATTTTTTTCCCGCAAAAGTAATTCACCTTTTTTTCACGAAATCTCAAGGTTTCAGAAAATTTACGAATAAAAAAGTAAAAATCATGAGAAAAATATTTTTTTTTTAATTTCGACGCTCTAAGTTGGTCTTTTCCTAGAAATTTCAAATTTCATGTGTTTTTTTCAAAATATTAATACATGAAATTTCGGAAAAATACTTCTTGAAATCATAACTTTTTGTCAAAATTTAAGTAAAAGGTAAAAATTGCTAGAAAAGTATTTTTGAAATTTTCGACTTCTGCAAGTCACTTTAATGAGTGTTTGGGTGTCTGTCGACTCTAGCTATTATTTATTTATTTTTTAGGGGAATTTAAAGAGCCGCAATTTCCTTTTAAGGGAACCGCATGCGGCTCGGCCTTATGGAGAATCCGCCACTGAAATGAACTTTGATTTATTATCTATTCGATCACCAAATCTACGACTTTTAAAATGAACTGATTTTACCTGAATACTTTAAAGTAAACAAAAAACGGTAACTAAGGATCTGAAATTTTGAAGAAAGACACAAGCTGCGAAAAATTCAAATAACACAAATGCACCCGATGAAAAATTTTGAAATGCCTGGAAATCTGGTTTCAATACAATTTTTCTTCATATCCTTACAACTCATGACATTATGACAAGACATCTACTTACCACAAAGTTAAAAATGCGTATCTTTACACTTTGGAAACAAGAACACAACAGGCATAAATGCACGAAGCAAAAATAATAATAAAAGCGTGGTATGTCGTAAGTCTTATTCATACGCTGAATTATGACCTTATGCAAGGTTGTATTTCTCTCAGTTTTGTAATAAATACTAACTACTTCCGTTTTTCTCCGTGCTGTAGGTGGTTGTTTATTTACAAAAAAAAAGTTCAAGGTCCGGATGTTGCATTTTTATCTAGTTAGCGATTGTTTTGATTTAATTACCAATTTAAAAGATTATCACAGTGGATAATTTGCTTATTAATAATTTTAGCGCATAATTAACAACACTTTCCACTGCTATGTATACAGGATGTCCCCGTTTTAAGTGCCTTAAATGAAACAGGTGATAGAAAAAGTAATTTTAAGGAAAAAGTTTCCTTCTTTTATGTCAACAACAGATTTTCTAGTGTCATCGATGTTTTTCCACACTCCCTTCAAACATTTCTTCGTTATTACCTCATTCCAAGAAAACTTTGGATTTAGAGGAAGCCCAATGTGTACAATTTTCAGGAAATCCCACTGTTAGCGTTAAACCGAAACAGCATTAAACGAAGCAGCGTTAAGCGGGGTCTTACTGTAACTATATGAAACAATAATACATTCAACTATAATAGGTCATTATTCCAAAAAAAATTACGTACAGCACTATTGCACATCCATTAGAAATTTAACACATAAAAGTTAACGATCTATGTCCAGCTGACGGACGTGCTGAAATTGTGTTATAAAACGTTCGTGTTCATGAAAACACCAAGTCTCGGATTACGAAGGTAAAAGCGAAAATGATGCTTTACGTTTCGATAGCAGAGAAAATAAAATTATTTCACTCACCAACCTCTAACAAACATTGTCCGGTAAATACTGACAAAACTAACGTTAAATCACATAAATATACGTTCAGTTGTGAGGTTTCCCGAAGATCAATACGCTAATAGTCGCCAGGGGGTCGGCTCGGTAATGCTATACGCATATTACAGATTCATGATCATTTACGACATAATTGTTGATGTTTGCATCGGACCTACCCTAAAGTGGCTTTGGGAATTACCACGCTAATTAAATCATGCGTTCCGTAACACCTAAATGTCATTAATCAAGTTATGTAAACTTACCCAAATAGATGTCCTCTTCCTCATCTTGCATATGATTCGTGAGAGTTGCCATGCCCTCCAAAAGTGTTAACAGAGAGAAATAAGGGTTACGGATATCGGCCGAGGTGACCAAACTCAGATGTAAGCCCAACGGTGCTCTTTGGAACTCGCCACACAACATCCCAGTGCTGAATTTGCATTCCTCTTGCCTGTAACGAAAATTTACTTATAGCGATGTTACTTAAAACGTGATTAACTAGGTAACTGTTAAGTGGTGTTTTTAACAATATTTACAAGTGACCTCAATGTTTTTGACTGTTCCGAACAGTTAATAATCCGGTTAGATTTACACAAGTAAAATTTCATTAAATTAAGCGATCAAGGTTTATTCGACAAGTTTAATGAAATATTTGGGCTAAAGCACTGAACTAAACACTGTAGCTTGTGATTAAGTCCAAATTAAATAAATAATTACGCGATACGTATTTCGCCAGCAGAACTGGCATTTTCAAGCGTACTAATCTAAAAAGATTAGCAAAATCACGTCGATGCATCTTTTGCATTGGAGCAACCTTTGTTGTGTTTTTTAATCTTTTCTGGTTTCAGGGGACAAGATTTGTATTTCAATTTTCGAGTTTTAACAGAATATTAAGAAAACTGTATACAGGGTGAGTCACTAAGCGGGAATCGGTCTTTGGTAGGCGTATCGTTCAAAATATCGAAAAATGTTTCGAATAAAAGTTGTTTCGAATAAAAGTTGTTCGAAATAAAGTTCTCCACAACCTAAAATTATTGCCAAATATGGCGGCCTTCCGGAAATGAACACAACTTTCTTATTTTAAATAGAACACCCTATGTATTTTTACATTTTTGGATTTCTTGTTAAAAATGAATATGAATTTACTAAGACGACATAGGCCCTTAGTTGAACCGTTTTCGCGTAATTTAATTTTTTTGGTTTAATCTGACGATTTCGGAGCTTGACGCCATTAACGATATTTTCCAAACGCAATGACTCAGAGTTGTGTGGCATACGGTTTTGGATTCAGGAAGAAATGGAGTATTTGTTTACGTCTTTGCTGTTAGCAAGATTTCTTCACATCCGTCGACTCAATTCTTCAGTTGTTCAAATATGCATAACTTAATTTTTTCAAATGGAACCATCTATCTTGGATTATCTTATCGGATGCGAAATTAAATTACCTTTTTTTTTGGTACCGGGTATTGCCACCTCCGTCCAATAATTTTTGAGAAATTTAGAATTTTGTAAAAATTTTAATTAATTTCGTATTATCGCGTTAGCTCTGGATGTCGCGGTATTGTTTCGTATCGTTTGTCCTGCAAATTACAGAAAATGTTTTTCGAACAAGAATCGGTTGATGTGGTTTACACTTTACATTTTTTAAAGAAAATTATTTTTCGAAAACTAGGTCAATTGTTAGAGTAAGGCAAACACAACGGTCCAAATATTAATTATGAACTAAAATAATTAAAATTCAAAAAAAATAAACAATTTTATTAGAGTTTGTAACATGTAGGTATGCCCAACGGTTTGTCGACCAGAGATGTTCAAATTTAGTGGCATTCTTCAGGTTGTAGCTAACTGGAAGTACAGAATACGAGAAAAAGGAGCGTAGAAAACCAACGGCACATGAAGAAAACCAAGTTTCAGTAGTGGCTGCTGCTGTCCAATATCCGCACTTAAGAACCAGAAGAATAAGTGTGACATTACAAATAAGCCAAAAATCGGTTTCATGATTGTTGTGTAAAAACTTGTTTCATCCGTATCGTGTCCAGCTAGTACAGGAACTCAATCAAGCTGATTTCAACAACCGAATGCAGTTTTGTGAGTGGGCGTTACGAAAACTACAAGAACAAAATGACTTTTTGGACAATGTACTATTTACCGACGAATGTACATTTCATAAGAACGGCTTCGTGGGAAGACACAACTCCCATTACTACCACACTGAAAATACTCATTGGATAAGGCCCTTAGACCATCCGCATAGGTGGTCCCTGAAGTTTGGGGTGGTGTCATAGGAAGATTTGTTGTCGGACCAAACTTCTTCAATGAAAATTTGAATGCCAACATTTACTTGCATTTTTTGCAAAACCAATTGCCCGAAATGATAGACAATTTGCCTCTTGCTGTCTTGCGGCAAATGTGGTTCCAACATGATGGGGCACCGGCACATTATGGAAGGGATGTAAGGGAGTTCCTCCATACACAATTCCCTAACAAGTGGATAGGAAGAGGAGGTCCAGTGGCACGGCCCGCAAGATCACCGGATTTAACTAAGCCAGACTTTTTCTTGTGGGGTCATGTTAAGCAAGTTGTGTACCAGGAACCACCAACTACCCGAAAAGACATGATGGACCTGGTTCGTGTTGATTTCCAAAATATCAATGAAAACGTCTTGGTGGATGTGAACAATTCTTTGCTACAGAGCTGCGCATTTGTCATCGTGAAGCTGGTGGTTATGTTGAACATTTAATTTAATGTTATTATTACCATTGTTTATGTATTCTTCTTAATATTTGTTGCAACTTACTGATACCGATTTGTTTATTGTTTATTTATTTTCTTTAATGCTTTACACTGAAATCCAATGATGACTTTCAGTATCGTGGTGTATCGTCCGAAACGGTCATTTTGTTCCTGCAGATTATGTAACGTCCATTCACACAACTGCATCGATTGTTAGTCAGCTTGATTGAGTTCTTTCACTAGCTAGGTGTGATACGGATGAAACTTGTTTTTACACAACAATCATGAAACCGATTTTTGGCTTATTTGTAATGTCACACTTATTCTTCTGGTTCTTAAGTGCGGATCTTGGACAGCAGCAGCCGCTACTAAAACTTGGTTTTCTTTATGCGTCGTTGGTTTTCTACGCTCCTTTTTCTCGTATTTGGTACAACCAGTTCGCTCAAACCTCTCTCTCAATTTAGCGAATGCCGCTGAATTTGGATGTCTCCGATCGGCAAAGCGTTGGGCATAAATTCTTGAAGCAAGAAATGGATATCTGTCAGCACTGCCCAAGGCGTAAACCATATCGACCAATTCTTCTTGAGAAAACATTGTCTTTCAGTACTAATACCAAGACCTCGCGACAATAATGAGATAAACTGTCAGTTATTGCCGGACAAACGAGATGAAACAAAACCGCGACATCCAGGGCTAACCCGATAATACGAAATTAATTAAAATTTTTACAAAATTCTAAATTTCTCAAAAATTACTGGACGGGGGTGGCAATACCTGGTACCAAAAAAAAGGTAATTTAATTTCGCATCCGATAAGATAATCCAAGATAGGTGGTTCTATTTGAAAAAATTAAGTTATGCATGTTTGAACAACTGAAGAATTGAGTCGACGGATGTGAAGAAATTTAAGAAATCTTGCTAACAGCAAAGACGTAAACAAATACTCCATTTCTTTCTGAATCCAAAACCCTATGCCACACAACTCTGAGTCATTGCGTTTGGAAAATATCGTTAATGGCGTCAAGCTCCGAAATCGTCAAATTTAACCAAAAAAATTAAATTACGCGAAAACGGTTTAACTAAGGGCCTATGTCGTCTTAATAAATTCATATTCATTTTTAACAAGGAATCCAAAAATGTAAAAATACATAGGGTGTTCTATTTAAAATAAGAAAGTTGTGTTCATTTCCGGTGCAACCGGAAGGCCGCCATATTTGGCAATAATTTTAGGTTGTGGAGAACTTTATTTCGAACAACTTTTATTTGAAAGATTTTTCGATATTTTGAACGATACGCCTACCAAAGACGGATTCCCGCTTAGTGGCTCACCCTGTATATTTCAATAGAAAAAAGTTTTTCGACTTTAAATCTTACAATTTTGACACTATCTAAAAATTTTAAACTATCGAACAACAAGTAAAATATTTCAAAATCCCAACATTAAATTTATCAGTTCATCGGTTCAAGTTTAAATTCTAAATTTCGAAAAATAGTCAAAATTTAGATACTGAAAGCAAAACTTTGAGGCAAATGAATCATAATTTTTAAAAAGAGCATTAATTTCGAGTTTGAAGCCGCATCTCGAGGATTTGATCCCGAGATTCAGAAAATTGTGATCTCGACCACTTTTTAGTCCCGAATTTTTCGGGATTAAATTTTTTTGACCCCGGCATTGACATTATTTTAAAAAAATGTAAAAAAGTCTGCAAATAACGAAACTCTCGATGCCAGTGCTCCCAATAAGATTGCTTGCCTATCTTTTTAATATAAAATGCAGTTTTATTCCGAACAAGTACCATAAATTAACCACCTGCCCAGGATGCTATGCGTGTTGGAAATGAAACTTTTTTTTATTTTAAACTAAAAAGTTTGGTGACGGTCGAATTGCTATTTCTCAGATCATATTTTCGTAATTTAAATTAGAATGTTCCTATTAACTTAGTTATATTTACCAGGGCTTCGAAACGTAATTTTTTTCGTTCCGGTTTTCGTTCCAGCCAAAAAATTTATATCGGTTCAGTTCCGGTTTTCATTCCCACAAAAATAACGGTTTTTTCCGGTTTTCGATTCAGTTCCGGGTGACTCACTTTTTTGATTTTTCAAAAGTTTTTCGAATTATAAATTGATTTTTGAATATAATTTTGAAAATGTAATGTTCTTCTTTAATATTACAATATGTAACTACTCTGACCTTGCCTAAAATTTAAGGAAAATATTTTTTATTTTTCAAGTTAAATAATTTCAAGCTGAAACCCTGAATTTTGAGTTTAATTTGAGTTCAAACAACCTGAACTTGAAAACTAAATCGCAATTTCGGGTTTAGAAATTTCAAGTTTGAATTATTCTTTATTGTAGACTTACTGATCGGAAACATTATCATTATTAACTTTATTTAACATTTCTACGTTAAATATTTCCAAATTGGGTTGCAGAAATGTTAGACTTAGGTTTAAACTCGGAATTTTCATAAAAATCTTAAATTATGTACCCAATACTTTAAAAGTTCTAGAATATTCTCTAGAAAATTTGAGAGCCTTTTTTTTTCATAATTTTGGTTTTCTAGTGATGTTTTGACTTTGATTCGTTTTTTATAACAAAATTAATTTTTGTTGTTTTGACCTTGTTTTCTTGAACCTTGGATTAAAAAAATCAAATTAAAAAAACAAATAAAAATGAAAGCGACCAAAAAATATAGAATGAAAAGTTTTAAATTGAGATTTTGATGAAACAGTCAACATTTCGAAAAAACAACTTCAAAATTTAACAGAAGAATTTTCAAAATTTTGATCTTAATTTAGAAATATTGATCTTAAGCCCAAATACTCGATTTTTTTTCTGGAAATGTTGCTAGAAACTTCAGAATTTCTAAAAAAAAGTAAAATTTTTCAGAAAGTTTTGGTAAGTGTATTTACCTTCTTTCGATATTTTATCTTTTTTCTTTTGAAGTTTCAAATTTAAACTTGAATGTACTTTTTATTATTTTTTTTCTCTAAAATTTCAACTTTAAATAAAATTGGTCTTTCCTTAGCAAGTATAACCATTTTTATCGACATGTTGTGTTTTATTCTTTAATTCGAGACATTTTTCTCAAAATTTTGATTTAAGACTTAGACTATAAGTTTTGGTTAGGAATTTTTGACTTTTACCTTGAAAACTCAAAATTTTTAGGACTTGGAATTGTGAGATTAATTTTGAAAAATTGTTTATCATAAATTTAGTTAGTTTTTCCTCAAAATGTAGACTTTTTCCAAGAACGTCAATTTTTTTCTTGAAATTTAGATATTCTTTCGAGATTTTGAATTCAGATTCAAAGTAAAAAAATAACATAAAATATTCACACTCAAATTAGCCCTTTTGCATTTGAAATCTAACTTCTGCTAATATTTTTAGCAATAATTCGAAATGTTTAATTTAAATGTATATTTTAAGTGTAAAAATAAAGAATCCACAAAAAATGCAATTTCAGTTATTTCTAAACTTCAATTTTCTATAAAAAAATGGATATTTCAAAATCAACGATAAATTTTCTGAAAAAAAAGGCGAATTTTAATTTTAAAGACGAAATTGTTGGAAAAATGTTAGCTGTATCTAAAAAGTTTGTGAAGAGATTTAACATTTTGAGATTCGATTTATGACACAAACGTTCAAGAAGTTTCGTAAAAATAATATTTAAAAAACACATAATTTTAACTTCGAAAATCTAAACAATCTGAAAAAAATATCGCAATTTCGAGGCTAAAGTCGAAATCTCGAGAAAAAAATCAAAGTTTTCAGAATAAAAATTACTATTTTAGCGTAAACAAAATCGTTGGAAGTCATCATCTAAAGTTTGCTCTAAAAATTTCGACCCCAATTTAGATCCCAACTTCAAATTGGAATATAATGTTGTATTTTTTCCTAAAATTTGTACATAAAATTTAAAAATGTCAAGGTTAGATTTGAAATAGCGAGATTTCAGCGTATATTTTAGAAAAAAAATTATATCTTAGAATTTTAGGAAGTTTTAGAAAGTCGGAAGTGCATAAATCATAAGAATTTAAATTTGGGATTTCGAAAAAAAATTGAAATACTAAAAGAGTTGGAATTTGAAAGAAAATATTGGCCAAAATTCAAAAATTTAACTAATAACGTCAAAAAATAGAGATATCGAATTAGGAAAGGAAAATCGAAGTTTAAAGAAAGAAGTTAATTTGGAGTTTTTTAAAAAAAGTTCAAATTTCCAGAAAAACTCATATTTGCAAATAAAATTAGAAGGAAAGCCGAGTTTCCCTAGCATGAATGAAAAACGCCCTACTGCTTCATTCTAAAGTTACTAGGATATTTTTTTTATTTTGAACTCGAAATTTTAAGAGAAGAAAAGAAATATCTCGAGTTATTTCCAGATAAAAATCAAAATTTCAAAAAAATGTCGAACATTTTGAAACAAAATTCAAGTTAAAATTTAATATTTTAATTTGGATTGAAATTTTGAGAATAAAGTCAATATTTTCTATAAAATGTGGAAATTGTTAGTTTCAATCTAATTTTTTCAACAGAAATGAGAGATGTGGAACATTTTGAAACAAGATTCAAGTTAAAATTTAAAATTTTAATTTGGATTGAAATTTTGAGAATAAAGTCAATATTTTCTAGAAAATGTGAAAATTGTTAGTTTCAATCTAATTTTTTAAACAGAAATGAGAGACTGAAAGCCAACTCCTAATTTCGAGGTCAAAGTATTTGTGAAATATTTTGATAAAGTAATTGAAATTTCTAAGAAAAAAATTCCAAACTTAAGGGTAAAATAAAAACTGTACAAGTACATAAATTCGAAATAAACTGATATTTTTTTAGGTTTCGCTCCGGTTTTCGTTCCGACGAAAATAACGGTTTTTTAGGTTTTCAGTTTAGTTTCGGTTCGAAGCGATATTTACATTTAAATATTCAACCAAAAATAGCAAATTCCATTAATTAAAAAATCTCTACCTTCTACTGTGAGAATATAATTTGTATTACCATATTTTCCTGTAGATAAGAGTTCACTTATATTTAGATTTTTACTAATTTATTCAATCTTAAAATATCTACATGACGATGAAACAAGAGTTAGAATTCTCAAGAAAAAATTCTTCAGCTTAGGAAAAATTATTTTACGCCACAATAACTCGCAAGAACCAAACGTTAGCAATATTTATTAACCGAAAATAAACAACAAGCGAGCGGTTAAAGATATAGCTTCTCGTAAAATTTTTATGCGTTATCGATCAGTCGAAGGCACAAAACGAGAAAAAAATACCTTGAAACGTCAGACCAAGCAACAGCCACAGGAGAAAAACACAAGTGAGACAGAATTATCCTTCTTACCCTTGGGTGTCCTTCCTCGAAAATATTCAGTCACGATGTTTCAATAGTTTAAAAAAGAATGATTTTGTTTTTCGTTTCGAACACACTGGAATGAACTAATTTTCGGGTTTTATTTCCGTGATATGTTCGGGTGGAGTATACGGAATGACGCTAGTGGTGCCGGTCAGGCTAGAAGACTAGTCCGTGCCGCGCACTTTACATTATTATTGATTTTTCGATTGCAGTCGACCTCGAGGCCCATAGAAAGATGCCTCTGAAGTCGAATATACCAGGAGCGCTGATAAAATGCATCGTGCATCCGCCACCTTGCCACAGCCGGCGCATCCGCCACATTGCCACAGACGGCGCATCCGCCACACTGCCACAGGCGGCGCATCCGCCACGTTGCACAACGATTTGACTCGTTCAAACCGATTTGTTCTGTTTAACACTTCCGTCATTCGCTAGTTTGGAAATTTTTTTGTACGTCACACTGTATTGTTTTCCACATAAGCTGACACGTCCTGGGGTACCCTATCTCACAGATTATAGATGTATACATTTTAAAAGAATTTTTTTTTCAGTTAGTGTGACGGCACACTGCGTGTCACATTCTAGTCACAAGTTACGTAAGCGTAAAAAGCATATGCTACAAAAAAAAGTAAAGAGTATTTGCTTCAAAAAAATACAACATACATCATTTTTTGTGAAGACCTTAACCACACACGAAGCTTTCCTTTCATTTTATTATTTTTTTTTTTTCGATTTTTTTTGCTTCTTTTCCTAGGTGTGGTGATGCACAAACCAAGATTTCTACTCTTGCAAGATCTCCTGTCTCTAACTTCTTGTCTTGTTTGGCTGAGCAAGACAAGAAGTTGCTTTACTTCTTGTCTTGCTTTACTTCTTTTCATATGCTACAAAAAAAAGAGTATTTCCTTCAAAAAATACAGCATACATCATTTTTTTGTAAAGACATTGACCACACACGAAGCTTTTATTTGATTTTATATTTTTTGTCGATAGAATGTTTGCTTCTTTTCCTAGGAGTGGTAATGCACAAACCAAGATTTCTCCTCTTGCAAGATTTCCTGTCTCTAACTTCTTGTCTTGTTTTGCTGAGCAAGAAGCTTGCTTTACTTCTTGTCTTGTCAATTTCTTGCTGATTTGATTCTCGTCTTGCTAGTAAGAGTCTTGCTGTTTCTTGTTCTTGATGGTTTATTTATTTTGCTCATGTGTAGAGACCGGATTATACGCAACATAAAAAGCTTGAAATACGCAAGCATAATGCTTAAAACATGCACGAAAAGTGTCAAAATATGCAACTTTAAATAATAATGCTATTAATGTACTTCTGATCTGAATAATTTTCCTTTTCTCTTGAAAAAGTTTGCTTCTTATTTGGATAGGTTTGATTCCAATTTGAACAAGTTTGTTTCTAGTGTGAACACATTTGCTTCTAATTTAAACAGGTTTTCTTCTAATTTAAACAGGTTTGCTTCTAATATGTAGGGCAGACCGGGGTATTCTGGACCACGGGGAATTGCGCACCAGTTTCATATTTTTTTCTCTAATAGTGGTTGATAGCTACAAATAACTGTCGTCGTCTCGCCTCATGTTAAGCTCATTTTCCCTTCGGTACTCGACTTGTGTACACGAAATGTTACCTCGCTTCGAACCAAATAGAAATGGAATAATTCGAAATTTTTTTTTCACTTCAGAGTTTCTAATTTGACCACACTTTTCGAGAACCAACTCAGATAAATATCTTCATAATATTCGCGGAACCATAAGGCTTCGACAGGAACATGAAGTTTTGCATGAAGTTTGTATTGTATTACTCAAATGCAGCCATATTGTAAAAAATGACCTTCGGGGAATTACGGACCACTTTTGTCGTGTCAGTTCTTTACATTTCACAAGCTAATTTCGTGTATTTGATGCATATAAGTGGTTATTGATGCAAATTTTCAGCACAGCATTATTTTTCGGCAATTTCTAATAGTTTTTTGGTAAAATGATAATTCCATTTCGAACTGATTTTCATTGCCATTCGTCACTCCACTTCACTTTGTTTCTCTTTCATAATAAATCTTCTGCATCTGCATTCTGAATTCTGAATCAAAAACAAGGTTTTTCTACTACATTTTTTCATTTTTAATCGATTTACAAAGTGGTCCGTAATTCCCCGACATTTTTCCAAATCGCAAAAATGCAATTTTTGCGCCAAATGTTATAAGTTGTATAATTTAATACAATTTGACCAAACTGCTGCGACTTAAAGAGAGGTTATTAGATGTACTACAAATTCAAGCTTTGAAATTTTCAGAAAAAAAATATTTTTTGCCAGTTTTTAGCCAACATAAAAAGGCGGTCCACAATACCCCAGTCTCCCCTACAAATTTGCTGAGAGTTTGAACAAATTTGTTTCCATTGACAAACTTTTAGTATGTGCCTACCCAAATTTAAAAGTTTTTTTCGAAATTTAGTTTCTTCTCCAAAAATCTTGTTATCAATTTCAAAATTTCTTGTTAAAATATGTATTTCATTTTGTTGTACTTTTCTCAAAATCTGAACTTCTTTGTCAACATTTTGGGTTTCCTATTATGGTAAAATGTTTAAACGCAGATGCTATAGAATTTTTCTATAAAAGAAATGGAGATTGAAGTCAAATTCCGAGTAAAATAAAATAGAAATTTCTAGTAAAAAAAGCAAACACTCGAGAGAAACTTAATTTTTACAAAAAAAACTCTTTTCTCTGTTTTCCAACTGTAATCGTAAAATTATCGACATTTTTCTTAAAACCTTCGAAGAGAAATTACATAATTTATGGATTTTGTTCCAAACTTGATATGTTTGGTGGAACGGACTGGTCCTTGATTATGTTCAAAAGTTGAAATACAGAACTTGTCCCCTGAAACCAAAAAAGATTAAAAAACACGACAAACTTTGCTCTAACGCGTTTCGACAGCCAAGCTCTCTAAAGATGACAGTTTGGCTGTCGAAACGCGTTAGAGCAACGTTTGTTGTGTTTTTTTAATCTTTCTTGGTTTCAGGGGACAAGTTCTGTATTTCAAACTTGATATCAAAATTTCTTCAAAATTTACCTTTACTTTTTACTTTTTTTTTCATCGAATAAATGTTTGATTAAAAATAAAAAGTTTATACTTTTTTTTTTAAAGAAATTTTGACTTCATTTTCGATATTTCACTTGAATTCAAATTTGTGGTTTATAAATCTAAAGATTTTTGTTTTAATCGTAATAAGAAATTTTGAAAAATATGATCCGAAAATTCAAGTTCTAATTAGAAAGTTTACTCATAAATTTCATGTGTTGAATTTTTGACTTTTAGCCTTTCGATTTGGTTTTAAATTGCAGCTTCTTCAGAATTTCGACATTTTCATTTTAGCTTTCCCATTTTTTTTTTAATTCTGGGGGTGATATAATTTTCATTTTAACACTTCGACATATTGTCCAAAAATTTAACTCCAGATCCTAAAGTTTTTTCATAAATTTCGGGTTTTTAAATTTTTGACTCATAAAAATTTCGGTCTTTGTTTAAAATTTTGACTTCTTGCAAAATTTTGTTTTTTCATTTCCCCTCTTATTTTGAATACTTTGAACTTTTCTTTAAGCCTCTCAACATTGATTTTTATTTTAAAATTTTCAATTTTTTAAATTTTGCCCTTTAGGAAATTTTTCATTTTTTTAAATTTTGCCCTTTAGGAGCTTCGATTGTTTAAAAATATGTTTTTTTAATTATTTCGAATTTTTTTAAAATCTCGTATTTTTGTCAAAATATAACATTTTTAATACTTTGAATCCCTCTGAATTGTTGCATTTATTTTTGAAAATTTTATTAAAAGTATTATTTCAAGAAGAAATGAAGATATTTCAAAAAAAGGAGATTATGAATGAAAATATCAGAAAGTAAAATTTTGAGAATAAATCCAAGTTTTAGGAAAAAACTTATTTTAAATGATCAAAATCTCTAAAAAAAGATGAATTTCGAGGACACAGTCTAATTTTCTAGAAACTTTAGGAATTCAGTCAAAATTTCTATACATTCAGATTTTAAAAGACAGAAGAAAAAAACCTAAATTAACCGTACTTCGAAAAAAAAAGGTGACATTTCAAGAAAAGCGATCGAAACTTCGACGATCGACTATCAACATTTTCCAAAAAAAAATCAATTTTAACAAAAAAGTCAAATTTTGGAATAAAATCGAATTACAAAAAAAAAAACAAATAGAAAATCCCGGAAAAAACGTATTTCGAGAAAAAAAGAGGAAACTTCGAGAAAACAATAGAAATTTCCTACATGAACTTAAATTTGTAAAAAAGTGGTCAAATTTTAAGAATACTTGTCTCTGAAAAAGACGAATTAAAATTATTGTTTCACGAAGAAATGAAGGTATTTCAAAAATAGGAGATTTTTGAATGAAAATATCAAAAAATAAAATTTTGAGAATAAATCCAAGTTTTAGAGAAAACTTACTTTAAAAGATGAAAATTTCTAAAAAAAAGATGAATTTCGAGGAGTCTAATTTTCCAGAAACTTCAGGAATTCAATCAAAATTTCTATACATTCAGATTTTAAAAGATCATCATCTTTAGAAGAGAAAAACCCTAAAATAACGAAACTTCGAAAAAAAGGTAACATTTGAAGAAAAGCGATCGAAATTTCGACGGTCTAGTGTCAAAATTTTCCAAAGAAAGTCAATTTTAACAAAAAGTCGAATTTTGGAATAAAATCGTATTAAAAAAAAACGAATCGAAAATCCCGAAAAAAACGTATTTCGAGAAAAAAGAGGAAACTTCGAGAAAACAATAGAAATTTCTCACATAAACTTTAATTTGGAAAAAAGTGGTCAAATTTTAAGAATAGTTGTCTCTGAAAAAAGAAGAATTAAAGACGAATTAAAGATGAATTAAAAGTATTTCAAGAAGAAACGAAGGTATTTCAAAAAAAGGAGGTTTTTGAATAAAAATATCAAAAAGTAAAATTTTGAGAATAAATCCAAGTTTTAGGGAAAACTTATTTTAAAACATCAAAATTTCGAAAAAAAAAGATGAATTTCGAGGAGTCTAATTTTCCAGAAACTTTAGGAATTCAGTTAAAATTTCTATACATTCAGATTTTAAAAGATCATCATCTTTAGAAGAGAAAAACCCTAAAATAACGAAACTTCGAAAAAAAAGGTAACATTTGAAGAAAAGCGATCGAAATTTCGACGGTCTAGTGTCAAAATTTTCCAAAGAAAGTCAATTTTAACAAAAAGTCGAATTTTGGAATAAAATCGTATTAAAAAAAAACGAATCGAAAATCCCGAAAAAAACGTATTTCGAGAAAAAAGAGGAAACTTCGAGAAAACAATAGAAATTTCTCACATAAACTTTAATTTGGAAAAAGGTGGTCAAATTTTAAGAATAGTTGTCTCTGAAAAAGACGAATTAAAGATGAATAAAAGTATTTCAAGAAGAAAGAAGGTGTTTTAAAAAAAGGAGATTTTTGAATGAAAATATCAAAAAGTAAAATTTTGAGAATAAATCCAAGTTTTAGGGAAAACTTATTTTAAAACATCAAAATTTCGAAAAAAAAAGATGAATTTCGAGGAGTCTAATTTTCCAGAAACTTTAGGAATTCAGTTAAAATTTCTATACATTCAGATTTTAAAAGATCATCATCTTTAGAAGAGAAAAACCCTAAAATAACGAAACTTCGAAAAAAAAGGTAACATTTGAAGAAAAGCGATCGAAATTTCGACGGTCTAGTGTCAAAATTTTCCAAAGAAAGTCAATTTTAACAAAAAGTCGAATTTTGGAATAAAATCGTATTAAAAAAAAACGAATCGAAAATCCCGAAAAAAACGTATTTCGAGAAAAAAGAGGAAACTTCGAGAAAACAATAGAAATTTTTCACATAAACTTTAATTTGGAAAAAAGTAGTCAAATTTTAAGAATAGTTGTCTCTGAAAAAGACGAATTAAAGATGAATAAAAGTATTTCAAGAAGAAAGAAGGTGTTTTAAAAAAAGGAGATTTTTGAATGAAAATATCAAAAAGTAAAATTTTGAGAATAAATCCAAGTTTTAGGGAAAACTTATTTTAAAACATCAAAATTTCGAAAAAAAAAGATGAATTTCGAGGAGTCTAATTTTCCAGAAACTTTAGGAATTCAGTTAAAATTTCTATACATTCAGATTTTAAAAGATCATCATCTTTAGAAGAGAAAAACCCTAAAATAACGAAACTTCGAAAAAAAAGGTAACATTTGAAGAAAAGCGATCGAAATTTCGACGGTCTAGTGTCAAAATTTTCCAAAGAAAGTCAATTTTAACAAAAAGTCGAATTTTGGAATAAAATCGAATTACAAAAAAAAACGAATCGAAAATCCCGAAAAAAACGTATTTCAAGAAAAAAAAAGAGGAAGCTTCGAGAAAACAATAGAAATTTCCCACATAAACTTAAATTTTGAAAAAAGTTGTCAAATTTTAAGAATAGTTGTCTTTGAAAAAGACGAATTTTGAACAAAGAAATCGAAATTTTGAGAAAAAGACGAACTCCGAAAGAAATGTTGAGATTTCTAGGATCACAAAGGTTAGGTTAGCATAACGTTAACATAAATGTCGAATTTTAAAAAGACGATTTTGAGAAAAATGTCGAAATTTCGAGACGAATTTCAAGGAAAAATCTAAATTTCCAAAAATTTTTTTTAAAAAAAATGGAAATTGCGTAAAAAAAGCTCAAAATTTCGAAAAAAAAAAAGACCAATTTTGAACAAAAAGTCCAATTTTGAACAAAAAGTCGTCATTTCCAGAAATATTAAACACCGAATTTTGAAATAAACGTTGAAAATTTCTAGAAAAAGTTAAATTTTAAGCAAACAGCCAAAATATCTTAAAATTCTAATTCTAGCAGGTAGAAAATTTCAAAAAGAACCTAATGTTAAATTGATGAAATTGAGAGAAAGTCAGATTAAAAAAGAAGTCAAATTTTATTAATAAAAAGTAAATTAAAATAAAAGACGAATTTTGAAAATAAGAAATCAAAATTTCAAAAAAAAAGACGAATTCGGAGAAAAAATTGAAATTTCGCAAAGTCAAATTTTAAGTATAGATGTTTATGGATAAAAAAAGAATTTTTAAAAACCTAAATGTTGAGAAAAAGATAAATTTCGAGGAGTAAAATTAACATTTTTAAAAACAAAAATGAATTGTGGAAAAAAACTGGAGAAAAAGAGAAAATTACGAGAAAAGGATCAAAATTTGAAGAAAAAAGTCGCCATTTTAGTCGCAATAATCAGATTTTATTCCATTTTTTTTTTAAAACTTCTCTCGAAAGTATAAATTTTTACAAACACGAATCAAATTCCTTCCTTCAGTAGAAATTCAAAGTATCTCAGAGACTTCCATTTTGTTAAATTTTAATAAAAAAGGTCAAATGTTCAAAAAGTCGAAAATTTCCGGTTGAATATTAATTTTTTCTTGACTACTTAAACCAAAGGGAAACAAGTGACGTTAGAAAATGTCCAACATTAAGGTAAATATCAACATTTTCAGAAAATCGCATTTAAAAACAATCCCGAGAACTTTGAAATTTCCAAAGAAAATTTTCTAGGATTTTTGTCTTTTTTTACAAAAATTGAAAATGTCCATAAAGTTTTTTCCAAAATTTCTACTTTTTTTATCAAAGGAATGAGCAAATATTGAAACAAGGCAAATTTTGATAAACAATTCGAAATTTCCAAAAATTCGAGTTTAAAAGTGGAAATTTTCAAAAAGGGTCGAATTTAGAAAAATGGAAATTTTGAAGAAAAAAGAACGACAAATTTTGAGATAAAAATTCAACATTTTAAACTAGAATTAGATTTTGATAAGAAAGACGTCAAATTTTAGTGACAGATTTGGAATTTCAAAATAAAAAACCAGAGACTAAAAATAAACACATTTTGCGAGAAAAAAAAAAGAAGAATTTTGAGAGAAAAGTCAAGATTTTGATCGAAAAGTTTACACTTCAAAAAAGCTCGACATTTATGGCAAAATAATAATTCTTAAAATTTCCACTCTTACTTTTTTCTAGAATTTTGGATTTTTTTGTTAATGGATTTCTTATCGAACCTGAATTGAAGATCTTTTTTCTGTTAAGTTCTTTTTCTCAAAATTTATAATTTAACATCCAAAATTTGACTTCTTTTTAAAATTTAATCAAATGAAAAGCCCAAATTAAACAGTCTAATACGCATCTAAATACTACTTTTTATGTTATTTTTCGAAAAATAATGGCGGCAAATTAGCGGTAAACAGGATCAACTTTATAATTATCCATAAACCAAAAGTCTCCAAATTTACTAAACTGTACAATATACACAAGATGGATTTAGATTTAATTTGGACATTTGTGTAATTCATTAAAAAGGAACGTGAACATGACTCAATATACCAACCAATCCGAATAATAGCCAAAGCAGATGACACGAATCCAAAGTTTGCCTGTTTATAGCCTGAAACGACCCACGATTTGTCTGAAATTCCAAGTTTCATGCCAAGTTGGTGATGGAAACAAGAAACAACGGAGCGTCGTCGACAAAATGAGTCTAGGCCATGTATTATTTAATTTAAAATCGATACATTCGTCGAATTGTGAAGCCACTGCCGGGGAGGTTAGTGAGGCTTGAATTTACAAAATGCTAACACGGTAATAAAAGGACAGGTATACAGCAGAATGAACTTTTCAAGAGGACGAATCAATAAGGATATATAATTTAGAGGGGGCGAGTTACGTGTTAGATGGCATAGAGCAGCGAAATGCACGCAAATCTGAATGAAATATGAAATTTTATCGCTCCGGCAGGCGCTGAAATAAAATGATAAGGCGAAAATGTGGGGTTGTAAATAAACAATTTAACGCCATTTCAGAATTCTAGGATTCTAAAATAGTTTTTACTGAATGTGTGCCAGAAATATCTTAGCGGTTGCTAAAGCGTTGAATGGCCGTTTTTGAGTTTTTACTCGAAATTTCGATTTTAATCTCGAAATGTCATCTTTTTTCTCGAAATTCCAAGATTAAAGTCAAAATTGCAACTTAAACTACAGTATGCAACCCTTTAAGCGTGTGTAGCGGTAGTTAGGCCACCTATGATCCATTATACATGCTTAGAGGGCTGCATACTGTCTCCAAGATTGCATTCTATTTATAAATTAGGTCTAAATTTTGGAAAAATGATTGCAATTTTAAAAATAATTCAAAATTAATAAAAAATATACTAATTAGGGATTGTGTTTTCGAAAATTTGAGAAAACTTTTCTAGTAAACTTTTCCAAGTTTTCTCCATTACATTGAAATCTATAGGAAATAGTTAAATTTCAAATTTGACGTCGAAATTGTAGGAAACAAATTAAATTAATTTAAATGAATTTTAAATGAATTTTAAGAAAAAAAACAGAAATTTTTATTTTAAAGATTTAACATCAAAAAATCAAAAGTTGAAATATCGAGAAAAAAAAACAAGAATATTTTTGAAATTCAGAGTGAAAAGCTAACGTTTTAGAGAAAACAAAGTCAGGCATTTTGGGAAAAAATCGACATTTCGGGAAAACATTGGAAATTTTGATTTTGAAGTTAAAATTTAGGAAAAAAGTTTAAATTGGACATTTTTAGAATGTCTAAAATATCGAGAAAAAAAAGAACATGTTGAGAAGTTAAAATTTTAGGGAAAACGAAGTCAACGTCATCGACATTCCGATTTCAACGTTAAAATTTAGAAAAATATTGGACATTTTTAGAAAAGTCAAAATTTCTACAAAAGTAAGAAAATTCTCGATATTTTGACTGAAAAGTTAAAATTTTAATGAAAACAAAGTCAATATTCTGGGAAAAAAAATGAATAAAAGTAATTTCGATTTTAGGAAATTTAGGAAAATAAGCTTAAACTAGAGGCATTTTTAGAAAAGTCGAAATTTCAAGAAAAATTAGAAAATTCTCGAAATTTTCGATATGTTTAAATTTTAGAGACAATAAAGTTATCATTTGGGTAAAAAATTGACATTTCGAGTGGAAATTTCGATTTTAAAATTAAAATTAAGGAAAAAATTAAAATGTTTACAAAAATCGATATTTCAAGAAAAAATACTCGAACTTGTATGTGCAAGTTTTCAGAGGACAACAGTCAGCATTTTGGGGCAAAAATCGGCATTTCGAGGAAAAAATTGGCATTTCGAAGCAAAAATCGGCATTTCGAGAAAAACTGGAATTTTATATGAAAAAAATGTTTCGTAAATAATTGGAATTTCGAAGATAAAGTATAGAACTATTGAAAAAAAAGTAAATAATGGAAGTGTAAAGCCGGAATTTTGAGAAACGGTTTCACAAATTTAAAAAAAAATAATTCGAGTTTAATAAAATATGGTGGGATAATATTCATTGTTGTAGTTATTGTTAATACAATTTATTATTCTTCATGGTGAACTCTTATTGACCGGAAATATTATGTTTCTTAATTTTATTTAAAATTTCTTCGGCCCAGTTTGGAATTATTTAAATTTTTATTGTTTGTCGACAATATTCTAAACAGTTTTTAAAATATGACTACTTGGTATTTAAAACTTAAAAACGTCACCTCATGACAGTTGACAAAATAAGAGGTTAGTCTATTTTACATAGAATAGGAAAAAATAAAAAATAGAAGACCAAAATTAGATATGAAAAAAATTTTCGTTTTTTTGATAAATTATAAAAATATAAAAAATACATAAAAAAGGGTGTAGCACTGGACATCGATGTTTCGCTCTCATTTGAGCTCATCAGCAGTGCATAACATGGAAAGGGAACCATGAGGAAGAAATTCTTAGAAATAAAAATTTTAAAATATAAAACAAATTTTTGTTATATTTTAGAATATGTTTAGAATATTGTCAGCAAACAATAAAAATTTAAATATTTCCAAACTAGGCCGAAGAAATGTTAAATAAAATACAATTTATTAGTTGCGAATATTCAAATAATTGACATTTCTAATACTTATGAATACGAATATTGAAGAATTCCACACAGAAAGGGATAAAAATGTCAAATATTATAAGAACAAAAATATGGTTCAATTTGGCAATATGGCATTAGACCATAGAGAAACTCAGCATTAGCTGAACTGAGCATTAGCATTGAATGCTTCTGTCAAAGCCTTTTTTTGTTAATCACCCTCTAGAACGCATTGTTAAACAATATGAATCGTTCCTAGCAATCGTCAGTTTGGACGTTAATTGAATATCAACGGTTTGGAAAACTGATACATCATCTGGTAGATCCATCACCTTTCGAATAATTCAACTTAACACCAAGATAAAAAACAGAAATTAAGGATTAATCCAAACATTTGCTCGTAATATTTTACATTTACAAATTAATCCACCGTAATTAATATGTAAAGATTCACTTCATCACTTGTAATCTATACCAATCTACTAAATAAATACTTACTAAGGTATCAATTTTACCAGATCTTCACACAACAGAAATAAGACATAATTCCTGAGAAAACCCTTAATTTATTAAATAAACAAACATCTTACCATGTTTAGACAAGATCGGCTGGTATTTCATGATGATACCATCAAATATTTGATTCAGAACATCACTATATAACAAACTTTTTAATATAAATGTTTTGGGAAGTTAGTTTATTAAATAAAGTATTCCAATTTCAAATTATTGATAGGAAATCCGATAGCAAACACCCCTCTACTGACACAAGAACATCATAGAACTTCGACAAAAATTAGAGCAACGGATCAATAAACTCTAAGCGAGCTGTCAGATTTGACGTTTAAATGACATTAGTTCTACAATTCAAAGCAAAAACATTCCCAACTGGAACAAATTTAATATTTGTTTCAAATAATACTTTTTTATGCAGTTTAGAAATACGGATATCTTATTTTTTAACACTGCAACCTGCCTGCGTATATTGATAAACTATTACGGGTGCTGCAATTGCTTAAACAATTCTATTCATAGAAAAGTAGTGTAAGAACAGAGTATACTTGCGCTATCAAAAATGCATTCGCCATTTTGAAGCGCGAGTTGCGCACCAAAGGAAAACGTTAAGCTGAATCCACAAAAATTTGTGTTTTGCGCTGTTTGAGATTCAAAATACATATTTTTTTACTCAAGATGTGATGCAAATAGTTTTTATTTTGTGTGTTATACTGTTGAATGCATTTGAGTGCGTCCTAAACTCTTCAAATACCTCCAAAAACTAAATACAGTAGACTCCCGCTAAAGTTGCGCTCACCAGACTGGATCGACCGTTAAAGTTGCTACTCCCCAACTATCCCTACCATTGTCGAAAAATGTATATTGTAACGAAATCTAAATTGTAGAATTTAGTACATGAGAAAAGTTTCTAGAATGAGCTGATAAGGGAAAAGCCACTGCGATAACGAAGCAAACGGCAGGTAAGCGTTCACGAACTTTTGGCAAATGATAAGTCCTAATCTGCCGGATTGTTCTAGAACCTGGATGCCAAAACTATATAAGGCGGTCAGCTTTCCCTCGAGTCAGTCAGTTAGAATCAGTGTAATTAGTGAGTTAGTAGAAGTCAATAATAAGTGAGTAAATTGTGGTGATCCAAGTTTAGTTTAGTAATAAAGTGGGTATTATTTTCAATTCACGTGTGAATCAATTCGTACCGATAAAGCTCGGAACATCTGGTGTCAGAAGCGGAATTTTTATTGGGCTTTATTACAAAGAAATTAACCAAGTGTTCCCGCAGTTGACTTTATCTCGGACGTTATAAACTGTTAAGGAGTTATACGAGGCGCGTCAAGTAAAATCTTGAACATTCAAATACGCTTTTTGGATACGAGATTAAAATCGGCCAAAATGGAACAACAAACGCAAGCGTTATTAGCAATGTTTAAAGACCAAACAGAAGAAAGACGACAAGAAAAAGAACAGGAGGAAGAACGAAGGCGACAAGACAAAGAAGAAAGACGACAAGAAAAAGAACAAGAGGAAGAACGAAGACGACAAGAAAAAGAACAGGAGGAAGAACGAAGACGACAAGAAAAAGAACAGGAGGAAGAATGAAGACGACAAGAGGAAGAACGAACAAAACAGGAAAAAGAACACGATGAAGAACGAAGACGACAAGAAGAACAGAGAAGGAATGCAGACAAACAAGAATTGTATAGCCTATTAGCAAATGTAATTGAAAAAATGGGAGAAGACGTTGCAAAAATGAAAGAACAAATTGCAGGAATGAGAGAAGAAATGCAAGAAGAGATTGGCGAAGTAAAAGAAAAATTCAACAGCAAGCTTCTTGATTTGGAAAATGCAACACGAAGGGAGATCAGCAACATCAAAAATGATGTGAAGAAGCTGCTAAGTGGACAAGTCATTCAACATGAATCCGAAAGTGTACCTGCTATTTCTTCTCAAAAGGTAAAACCTCCGACCTATGATGGAAAAACATCCTTCCACACCTACAGAAAACAGTTCGAAGCTGCTGCTAAGGCCAATCAGTAGACGGAGGAGGCAAAGGCAACCTTATTGGTGGTATCCCTGCGCGGAGATGCTCTGGAATTACTCCGAACTCTATCTGATCAAGAACATGCCAACTATGAAGATCTAGTTAGGGCTTTAGAACTGAGATTTGGAGACTACCATTTGCAGCAAGTTGTCCAGTCGCAGCTGCTAGTGAGAAGGCAGAAAAGCGGCAAAACGCTGCAAGAATTCGAGGCTGACGTGAGAAGACTAGCGTATATCGCCTATACAACAGCACCAACCGACTTTCTGGAACTTCACGCAGTTAGAATCTTTATAGAAGAAATAAGAGATCCGGAAATCCAGAGAAGTGATACGCTTGTCAAACGTCCGAACATCAAGGGAGGCACTCATTAGAGCTTTGGAGGTCGAAGCTGCTTACTAGGTTTCAGAGCCAGGGGCGTCACGCAGAATAAGAAAATCCGACATTGAAGAGGCTACGAATGACCCTGATCTCGCGAACATAAACGCCAACATGAAGGAAATGAACGCAACATGAAGAAAATGGACGGGAGCATGAGCACTAACTTGAAGAAAATTGACGCGAGCATCCAAGAACTGGTAGGAACTCTTAAAGGCAGATCCAACAGAAGCAGATGTTACAACTCTGGCAAACCGGGGCACTTCAAGAAAGACTGCAGGTCAGCCCCAAGAAGTCGACAAGCCCCTCAGCAGGAAAACTAAAATCAGCCAGTGGGAAGGGGCACTCACTGGCTGGTGTCGAACAACGAGCCCCCAAAACTCTTTCCATCAAATAGATAAAAAGAACCATGGAAAGTTTGGTAGTGGCAGCCAGCGTAGATGGAAGGAATGTGCAGGCAACAGTGGACACAGGTGCCATGGTTACTTTAGTACGAAGGAACATTTTACCGTCACCGAAGGTACTGTCGCAAAGAATGGTCCTTAGAACAGTTACGGGAGATACTGCGCCAATTATAGGAGAGGCAGATGTCATGATTGGTCTGGGAAAACTATGGAATTTTGCATCGGGTGTTGGTGGCAGATATCGAAGACGAGCTGATTCTGGGGATGGACGTTATCAGGCAACACGGCTTTACTTTCGACCCACCGCAGAACATTTTGAGGATCGGAAATGAAGAGCTTGTCCTGACAACACCAAAGGGCATCCCAAAGGAGGTAAGACTGTTATGGCTGTGATGGAAGAAGATTTGAGCTGCTGCGTTGGCATTTCCAAGAATTTACTAGTGGCAAGATCCGTGAAGGTACATGTAAGAGTTGCCAACGTGTTCCCAACAGCACGCTCAATCAAGAAGGGTAGTACTCTGGCAGTCTGTACCCCGGTAGCCTCAATAAGCTCCTTGGGTGACAATTGTGCGCCAGTGCAGGAAGCGAAGATTGGGTAAGTCAAGTTGGAAGTGGACTTGAAACACTTGTCCAAGGAAGGAGCAGCTCTGGCTAAATCATTTCTACGGAAAAACCACGATGCTTTTACAGATGGGGACCAAAATCTAGGAAGGACGGACGTAGTCCGACACAAAATCAACACCGGCGATGCAACACCTATTCGTCAACCCCCAAGAAGATTACCGGTAGCCAAGCAAGATGAAGTCGGAGAACTGATTAAGAAGATGATGAAGGATGGAGTCATCGAGGAGTCCAATAGTCCATGATCTTCCCCTGTAGTCTTGGTTACAAAGAAGGACGGGTCAACAAGATTCTGTGTCGACTACCGGACATTAAACGACGTCACTAAAAAGGATAGCTACTCCTTGCCAAGGATTGATGACACCTTAACAACCTTGTCTGGGTCTGCCTGGTTTTCAACTTTGGACTTGAAAAGTGGATATTGGCAAGTGAGCATAGACCCCGACGACAAGGTGAAGACGGCCTTTTCATATGGGAGTGGATTATATCAGTTCACGGTTATGCCTTTTGTACTATGTAACGCACCGGCTACTTTCGAACGTCTAATGGAACTGGTACTTCGAGGACTCACTTGGAAAACTTGCTTGGTTTACTTAGATGACGTTATGGTGATGGGCAAGAGCTTTAAAGAACATCTGAAAAATCTTCAAGAAGTCTTCGACAGATTAAAATAAGCTAACTTAAAGCTGAATCCGAAGAAGTGTTCTTTGTTCCAAAGGAAAGTAGAATTCTTGGGCCACACTGTAGTCAGCCGCAGGAGTGGAAACAAATATCAGCAAGACTCAAGCAATCTGTGACTGGCCAAGACCCAAAGATAAACATGAACTGAGGAGTTTCCTGGGGTTATGCACCTATTCCAGAAGATTTGTGAAAGCTTTCGTCAACATCGCTGCCCCATTACACCGACTAACGTAAGGAAGAACGCCGTATGTCTGGAATCCGGATTGTGATACTGCTTTCCGAAAAATGAAGTCCGCCTTGTGCACAAGCCCTATCTTGGCTTATCCTCAAGCGAGATGGGAAGTTCCTGTTGAACACTGATGCCAGCAACGTCGGCATTGGGGCTGTGCTGTCCCAAGTTCAAGGCGGTGAAGAAAGAGTAATCGATTATTACAGCAAGATCCTGACGAAGCCGGAGAGGAACTATTGCACCGCCAGGAAGGAACTTCTTGCGATAGTGAAGGCCGTGGAACACTTTCACAAGTATTTGTACGGGCAAGAATTCCTCATCAGAACAGACCATTCGGCACTTTCTTGGTTACTCCGAATGAAGAACGCGGAGGGACAGACGGCTAGATGGTTGGAAAGGCTCCAGCAGTATCACTTTAAGGTGCATCATCGACCGAGACGACAGCATAACAACGCTGATGCTTTCTCCAGATAGATATAAGGGTCACTTCTGTCCAGGCAGAAGACGAATGGACTGTTGAAGGTCTTCGGGAGCTACAGAAGAGCGACGCGGATATCGGACCCATATTGGAATGGAAAGAAGCTGGGGACAGACCGGAATGGCAAGAGGTTTCCGACAGAAGTCCAGCTCTTAAGAATCTGTGGGCCCAATGGAAATCCCTCCAGGTCGAGGACGGGGTGCTGAAGAGAGCATGGGAAAGCGCGGATGGAAAGCGTGTCAACTTGCAGTTGGTGGTGCCTCAGGAGAAGATTCCACAGGTCTTGTGGGAGGTGCACAATGGGACCTCTGGTGGACATCTAGGGATGAACAAGACCCTGGAGAAGGTTCGAAAACGGTTCTATTGGGTTAACTGCAGGGAGGACGTCGAGCGGTGGTGTCGGAAATGTGTCACCTGTGCTGCATCCAAGGGTCCTCGTATGAGAACCAAAGGGGCCCTGAAGCAATATCATGTGGGAGCTCCATTTGAAAGAATTGCAATCGATGTGGCAGGACCATTCCCAGCTTCAGACGATGGAAACAAGTACATCCTGGTGGCCATGGATTATTTCAGTAAATGGCCTGAAGCTTACGCCATCCCAAACCAAGAAGCTACCACAGTCGCAAGGGTTCTTGTAGACACCTCATCTCTCGATTTGGTGTTCTCTTGGAACTGCACTCGGACCAAGGAAGGAACTTCCAATCGGGAGTCTTCCAAGAGGTGTGTCGTCTTCTTGGAATATAGAAAACTTGAACGACACCTCTTCATCCACAGTCTGATGGAATGGTGGAAAGGTTTAACAGGACTTTGGAAGCACATATTTCGAAGGTCGTTTCCAAGCATCAGACAGACTGGGACCGACATCTACCATTGTTTCTAATGGCCTATCGCGCGGCAACTCATTAAACTACAGGTCAGACTCTGGCAAAAGTGATCTTCGGGAGAGAACTGCGGCTTCCATGGGAATTGGTGTTTGGATCACCAAGGGAGACCCCCAGAGAGACAATGGGTTTTGTAGACGACTTGAGGGAAGCGGTATTGCAGACGCATGCCCTGGTGCGGACGAAGATCAACTTGGCGACGGATGGGATGAAGACCAGCTATGACGTGAATGCCAACCATGGTGGTTTCAGTGAGGGCGAATTGCTATGGCTATGCAACCCTCAGCGGAAGAAAGGAGTTTGGCCGAAATTTACGCCATCTTGGGAAGGACCGTACAAAGTGCTAAAGAGGATGAACGACTTGGTATACAGGATCCAACGTAGCCCCAGGAGTAAGATGAAAGTGGTACACTTGAACAGACTGCGCAAATATAGCGGCGAAGTGACTGATTGGAACTGATCGGGACGATCAGTCTTAAGGGGGAGGCAGTGTAACGAAATGTAAATTGTAGAATTTAGTACATAAGAAAAGTTTCTAGAATGATCTGATAAGGGGAAAGCTACCGCGATAACGAAGCAAACGGCAGATAAGCGTTCCCATAATTTCGGCAAACGATAAGCCTTATCTGCCGGATTGTTCTAGAACCTGGATGCCAAAACTATATAAGGCGGTCAGCTTTCCGTCGAGTCAGTCAGTTAGAATCAGTGTAATTAGTGAGTTAGTAGAAGTCAATAATAAGTGAGTTAATTGTGGTGATCCAAGTTTAGTTTAGTAATAAAGTGGGTATTATTTTCAATTCACGTGTGAATCAATTCGTACCGATAAAGCCCGTAACAATATGCTGTATTGCTCCTTGTGCGGTTAAGTGGGTTATTCAAAAGTGGCGCTAAAACTCGGAAGTCCAAATCGTCGTTCGAAAATTAGAGATTGGGAATATCCGCGCAACTTTAGCGATCGTATCTTGTCAACTTTAACGAGCGGACAACTTTAACGGGCGCAACTTTAGCGGGATTCGACTGCATGACCTAACTTTTTGTGACAAATACAACGCATAACACAAATTTTTATTGATATAGCTCCAGTTTTAGCTTTAATTACTAATGCTGTAATTTGTTAAAATTGTGTCATTGGTATAACCGAGCTTTCTCTTTCGATATATTATAGATAATCATGTGGTGACAGATATTGCTTTAGATAGACTTATTATGCATTAAGATGCACATGATACATCGATGTATCGGAAACATCGATGCTTTTTTTTCGATGTACGACGTGGGGAATTAATCCAAAATTTTGCCTTGTGATCTGGTGTAATATTACTGTGGGTAGGGATGATCGATATTCATCGATGGTAACTGAACATCGATGTTAAGTGGAAAAACATCGATGTTTTAATATCGATATTATGTTTTCGATAATATCGACACATCGATGTTATCAGAATAAAATCGCAACACCGATATCGATACACTCTAAGTCCTAGCGTGATTAGGTGTAACAAATGTTGCATACACTAAATACCACTGATCGATGTAACCAAATTAAAACTATCTAAGAATAAAGTGAGAGCGAGTGTTAGTAGAAGTTAATTTTTTTTGTAATGAAACTTCGAAAACGAAATAACAGGTATAGTAAATGTACCCTATATTGCACTCCATGTCTGTCCAGTAAACTCAAACTTTTGCAGTAATGTAACCCAACAATCTACCATGAATTTGCTTACGTCACTTACTATATGTATACCGTATAATAAAATGGATTGCTTTTTTTTAACCTAAAACATCGATGTTTTCCGACATCGATATTTTTCTTTCGATATTTATCATACATCGATACTTTTGAAACGATGTTAACATTGATGTCAATATCGATGTTTTTCTAATATCGATCATCCCTAACTGTGGGCATCGGATTTATACGATACATCGATACATTAAATCAGGATTTATCAAATATCGAAATATATTTACCGATGCATTGGAACAAATCGATATATGTTTTTCGATACATCAAATGGATACAATATCGAGATTTCAAAAATTTTGTGCATCCCTAATGCAAACGATAGTTCGATGTTTTGAAAACATCGATGTATCCTTTGTAAAGCAAAATTTCCATTTTTTTTTTAAATTCTGACTTTAGGATTATATTTTTTTTAATTAAATTAAAACGACATTCGAAAAATTTTGGCTTTTTTCAAAAATTTCGTTTTTTAGTAAAAAAATTTAAATTCTTCTTGACAATTTCAACATTTTTTTAAATTTTCCAACTATTTTGAAAATTTTGATTTTTCCAATTTCAAAACGACTTTTCCAATTTCAAAATTTTCTCCTTTTTGAAATTTTGACTACTTCTAAAAATTTCGACCTATTTTGAGAATCTTTATTCAAAATTATGATTTTCAAATTAAATTAGAACGTTTCAAAAATATTGGTTATTCAATTTTGGTTCAAAAATTGTCTGTTAAAATTTCAACTTTTTCGAAAATATGAAGTTTTTTGAAAATTTGGTTTTTTGAAAAATTTCGAATTCTCTTGACTAAATTTTCAAATTTCAATATTTTCCTAAAACCTCGCTTTTTTTTTAAATCCCGACTTATCAAGTATGACATTTTTTCTGAAAAATTTGACTTATAATTTATTTTCAAATTAAATTAGAACGTCATCAAACATTTCGCCTCTTTAAAAAACAAAATTGATTTTTTCAAATCTATTTCAAAATTTTGTTTTGAACTTTTTTACTATCTTTAAAAATTGCAACTCTTTTTAATAAAGAATTTTTCAGAATTTTCACATTTTTGGAAATCGTTTTATTGAAAATTTGGACATTTTATGAAAATTCGATCTTTTTTAAAATTTTCATTATTCAATTTTGATTCAAAAATCGGATGTTAAAATTTCGACTTTTTCGAAAACATGATGGTTTTTGAAAATTTGGTATTTTGGAAAAATTCGAATTCGTTTGACCAAATTTTCAAATTTCGATATTTTCCCAAAACTTCGCTCCTTTTGAAAATCCTTACTTATGAAGTTTGACATTTGTTCAAAATTTTTTCTGATTTGTAAAAGGAATTTTATCAAAATTTCGACTTTTTTTGAAAAAACCTGAAAATTTTAAATTTATTTTTGAAAACACCGACATTTGATAATTTGGTTTTTTGAAAAATTTAAACATTTCGAATTCCCTTGAAAATGTCCACTATTTTTGAAAATATCCGCTTAAACATTTTTGTTTCTTTAGCGTTCTGGATAACTTGCCTAAAATTAGGGCAACACTTTTTGCTTCCTTTGAAATTTTCGGTTTTTTTGCTCTTTGCGGAATTCAGATTTTTTTGTTTTTTGCGGAATTATGACTTTTTTGTTTTGACTTTTCTTAAAAATTCGTCTTTTTTTTTTGAAAAATTTGCACTTTTGAAAACTTCGAAATTATTTTTGAAATTTTTAAATTTTTTTTGAAGATTTTGGTTTTAGAAAATTTTTATCTTTTTCGAAATTTCGCATTTTTTTTGTAAACTTGCCTTTTCTCTGAAAAATGCAACTTTTTTCGAAAAAACACAAATTTTTGGAAAAATTTTTGCAGAAATATGAACTTTTTTGAAACGTTTGATTTGAAAATTTGATTTTTTTTCGATTTATTTTTTGAAATCTCAAACTTCTCTAAGAAATGGATTTTTTGATTTTATTTTTTGAAGATTTCGATATTTTCGTGATATTTTGACTTTTTGAATTTTGCAGGATTGAAAAGTTTGATTTTTGAAAATTTTAAATTTATTTTTGAACACATCGACAGATGAAAATTTGGCTTTTTGGAAATTCTGACTTTTTAGAATTTCGTCATTATAGATTTGACTTTCGAAAAAACAAATTTTTGAAAAAAATTAATCTTTTTTGAAAAATTTGACTTGAATATTTGATTTTTTTCGAAATTTCGGTATTTTTCGGGATTCTGACTTTTTTATTTTGACTTTTCTTCAAAATTCGTTTTTTTTTGAAAAATCTGACTTTGAAAACTTCGAATTTATTTTTAAAAATTTCATCTTTTTTGAACATTTTGGGTTTCAGAAAATTTTTAGTTTTTTTTCGAAATTTCGCTCTATTTGTGAATTTGCCTTTTCTTTAAAAAATGCTAGTTACGAAATTTCGAAAAAATACAAATTTTTGGAAAATTTGAACTTTTTGAAAATTGATTTGAAAAATTTTCAAAAAATTAATCGAGAAAAAATTCAAATTTTTCAAGGTTTTTCGAGATTTCAAAACTCTCGAGCTACTCCAAAAAATGGATTTTTTGATTTGATTTTTTGAAGATTTCGATGTTTTCTCGATATTTCGACTTTTTGGAAAGTGTGGGTTTATTGAATAATTTAACTTTTGAAAATTTTTAATTTATTTTTGAAAACGTCGACATTTGGAAGTTTGACATTTGTTCAACATTTTTTCTGACTTTTAAAAGGAATTTTATCAAAATTTCGACTTTTTTTTGGAAAAATCTGAATATTTTATTTCATTTATGAAAAATCCAATACTTTTCAAAATTTAGTCTAGAAAATTTTGGAAGTTTCTCAAACTTTTAATTTCTTTTTTTCAAAATTTTGACTTTTTTAAAAAGTATTTAAATTTTGAAAAATAAGGTCAAGGATTCTGTGTTTTCTTAGGTTGAAACTTTCATTTTAAATATCTCAATAGAAGCCAATGACCCTTGATAATAAAAAAGGGTAACTTTAATCTTGAAGTTTTAAAACAAAGCGAGGAAAACTACGTTTTAATAATTGAAATACAGAATTTGTCCCCTGAAACCAAGAAAGATTAAAAAACACAACAAAGGTTGCTCTAACGCTTTTCGACAGCCAAGCTGTCATCTTCAGAGAGAAACTGAAGTTTCTGAAGAGTTTCTCTCTGAAGATGACAGCTTGGCTGTCGAAACGCGTTGTTGTGTTTTTTAAACTTTCTTGGTTTCAGGGGACAAGTTTTGTATTTCAATTTTTAAATATAACCAAGGTCCAGTTCGTTCCACCATACGTTTAAAACAAAAAACATTTTAACTAAAAAAAGACACATTGTGTAACCACACCGCTTCTTGGAATGGTCCATCCAGAGATAGCGCTGCTTACCTCCATTGTTTCCTGGAAGCTCCAATTTTTGAAAAATTAGTACACATTTACCTGCCGCAAGCGCATGGGCAGAGTTTGACGCAGCGCAGTTTCGTTTTGCTGAAATGACAAAAGACAAGGAGAGATATTGTTTTGAATAGTGAGTTTGTGTGGAAAGGAGTGCTAAAGATTGTATCCATTGTTGGTTTTGGACTGAAATTGTTAAAATATTTTACCCATTTTCGTTAATTAGTTCGTTCAAGAGTTTTATTCGTTTATTAGTTCACAGTTTCGTTGAGTTCGTCGTTCTCGTTTCGTGAAATTAATGTGAAAAGTGTCGTGGTTGTGTAGTGTACCAGAACTGTAAACAGATTTTCTCGTTGATATTTCTGGGAATTTGTTAGATTGGTTATTTGTTTGAACGATGCAATTTAGGTAATCATTAATTAGACTTTTTCATCAAGTGACCTGGGAATTCAGAGTTTGTTGGTTATATGGATCTGTGTGTATCCAACGCTAGCGGGATTTGTATGGTTGTTGGAATGGATGCCGTTTTTGAAAGTTGGCTTTGATTTTTATTCATTTGTCATCTCAAACTTGACACCTTGATGCATTTTATGGTCTACCCATTTTATTAAAAATTGATTGTGCATGGCCTACTTGAAACCGAGTACATATTTTGCCCCAATTTTGTTATTTTTACTTAAAGAATTCTTGGTTACTCTGGCCATTTTGTTATTTATTACAGTTTTATTTTATATGATTAATAACTTTTTTTAAGTGGATTACTGTTCGTTTTATTAATTTATCACACACAGACCATTTTAAGGTTATTTCGGGAATTAGAATTAAAGGTAGTAGGCGCGAAAATGAAAAAAAGCACACTTTCACGCCAAAGTGCGCCATAATTTGTTTTCTTTGTAAGAACTACATACGTGTTTAAGTGTTTTTTTTTTTTACTTTATCTTCATGCTTGTCCACATAAAAATCTTTTACCTAAATATTACCAACAAGAGAAAAATGTCATTACCAGATTTTAGTTAAAAAAATTACAGTTTCCATAAATTTTGACAACGTATTTGACGCTTATTTTTCCATTGCTTTTTTTTTTTTTTGGTTAGGAGTCATGAGGAATAGCTTTACAAAAAAAATTGCTTATTATTTTCAAGGATTTGATTTCCCTCAAAATTTTGTATTGAAAATCCCTTGAAAAATTCCATTTTGAAAGTTTGGAATTCGTCCACTATTTTTGAAAATATCCGAATAAAATTTTTGCCTCTTCAGGATTCTGGATGGCTTACCTAAAATTAGGGGAACACTTTTTGCCTCTTGAAAATTCCAAGTTTTTTGAAAATTTGATTTTTTTTAAATTTCGGCTTTTTTCGGAATTTTGACTTTTTTGTTTTGACATTTCTTGGAAATTGGTCTTTTCTCTGAAAAATATGACTTTTTGAAAACTTCGAATTTATTTTTGAAATTTTTGACTTTTGAACCTTTTGAGTTTTATAACATTTCACTTTGTTTTGTAAATTTGATTTTTCTTTGAAAAATGCGACTTACGAAATTTTGAAAAAAAATCGTTTTTTGGAGAATTTGAAGTTTTTTGAAATCTCGAGATTTTGTAAAAATCTGGATTTTTTGAAGTTTTCCATGTTTTTTTGATATTTTGACTTTTTTTGAAAGTTGCGGGTTTATTGGAAAATTTAATTTTTGAAAATTTTAGATTTATTTTTGAAAACACCGACATTTGATAATTTGGTTTTTTCAAAAATTCGATTTTAAACATTCCGAATTCCCTTGAAAATGTCCACTATTTTTAAAAATATCCCAGTAAAAATGTTTCCCTCTTCAGGATACTGGATGGCTTGCCTAAAATTACTTTGTCCCCTTTTGAAAATTACACGTTTTTTTAAAATTGATTTTTTTTTAATTTCGGCGTTTTTGGGAATTTTGACTTTTTTGTTTTGACTTTTCTTGGAAATTCGTTTTTTTCTGACTTCGAATTTATTTTTGAAATTTTTGACTTTTTTGAACATTTTAACTTTTATAAAATTTCACTTTGTTTTGTAAATTTGATTTTTTTTTGAAAAATGCGACCTAACGAAATTTTGAAGAAAATCATTTTTTGGGAAATTTGAAGCTTTCTGAAAAGTTTAATTTTTTTTTGAAATCTCGAGCTTTTCTAAAATCTGGATTTTTTGATTTTATTTTTGTGAAGTTTTCCATGGTTTTTTGATTTTTGACTTTTTTGGAAGTTGCGGGTTTATTGGAAAATTTAATTTCTGAAAATTTTAAATTTATTTTTGAAAACACCGACATTTGATAATTTGGTTTTTTGAAAAATTTGATTTTGAACATTTCGAATTCCCTTGAAAATGTCCACCATTTTTGAAAATATCCGCTTAAAAATTTTTTGTTTCTTCAGAATTCTAGATGACTTGCCTAAAATTAGGGCAACACTTTTTGCCTCCTTTGAAATTTTGTTTTTTTTTCAAAATTTCGGTTTTTTTGGTTTAGCGGAATTCTGACTTTTTTGGTTTTTTGCGGAATTCTGACTTTTGTTTTGACTTTTCTTAAAAATCGTCTTTTTTTTTGAAAAGTTTGCCCTTCTGGAAACTTCGAATTTATTTTTGAAATTTTTGAATTTTTTTTGAAGATTTTGGTTTTTAGAACATTTTTACCTTTTTCGAAATTTCGCCTTTTTTTTGTAAATTTGCCTTTTCTCTGAAAAATGCAACTTTTTTCGAAAAAACACAAATATTTGGAAAAATTGAACTTTTTTGAAACGTTTGATTTGAAAATTTGATTTTTTTTCGATTTATTTTTTGAAATATCAAACTTTTTTAAGAAATGGATTTTTTGATTTGATTTTTTGAAGATTCCGATAGTTTCGTGATATTCTGATTTTTTGAAAATCGCAGGATTATTAAAAAATTCAATTTTTGAAATTTTTAAATTTATTTTTGGAAACGCCGACAGATGAAAATTTGGCTTTTTGGAAATTTTGACTTTTTAGAATTTCGTCATTATAGATTTGACTTTCGAAAAAACAAATATTTGAAAAAAATTTGATTTTTTTCGAAATTTCGATATTTTTCGGGATTCTGACTTTTATTTTGACTTTTTTTCAAAATTCGTTTTTTTTTTGAAAAATCTGACTTTTTGAAAACTTCGAATTTATTTTTAAAAATTTCATCTTTTTTGAACATTTTGGCTTTCAGAAAATTTTTAGTTTTTTTCGAAATTTCGCCGTATTTGTAAATTTGACTTTTCTTTAAAAAATGCTAGTTACGAAATTTCGAAAAAATAACAATTTTTGGAAAATTTGAACATTTTGAAACTTTTGATTTGAAAAATTTTCAAAAAATTAATCGACAAAAAAATCAAATTCTCAAATTAAAAGTTTCAAAAATTCCAAATTTTCCAAAAATTTGTATTTTTTCGAAATTTCGTAACTAGCATTTTTCAAGATTTTTCGCGATCTCAAAAATTTCGAGCTACTCCAAAAAATGGATTTTTTGATTTGATTTTTTGAAGATTTCGATGTTTTCTCGATACTTCGACTTTTTTTGAAAGTTGTGGGTTTATTGAATAATTCAATTTTTGAAAATTTTTAATTTATTTTTGAAAACGTCGACATTTGGAAATTTGGCCTTTTGGGGGAATTTCGACATTGTAGATTTGACTTTTCTTTAAAAAATGCAGCTAAAAAGTTTCGAAAAAACTATATTTGAAAAAATTGACCCCATTTGAAAATTTTGACTTAAAAATTTTCTTTTGTTTTGAAAAAAAATTTCGAGTGTTTTAAAAAATTAAAGTTTTTGATTTGATTTTTTGAAGATTTGTTATTTTCTCAATATATTTTGACCTTTTTAAAAAAGTTTGGGTTTTTTAAAAATTTTGAATTTATTCTAGAAAATGTCGTCATGTTTTCAAAGAAATTGACGTTTTGAAAATTTTGATTTTTTAGAATTTCGATATTTTTTCGAAATTTTGAGTTTTCTTTGAAAAACGCGTCTTACGAAATTGCAAAAACGCAATTTTGAAAAATTTAAATTATTAAAAAAGCTAATATTAAAAAAGCAAAATTTTTAAGCCGATAATTATAAAAATATTCGAAATTTTCAAATGAAAAAAAGATGAATTTTCAAAAATCAATCAAACCAGATAAGTTAAACTATCGAAAAACGATCCAAATTTTGAAAAATCTAAATTCTTTAAAAAAGCCAAATTTTTAAAAGCCAAAAAAGGTGCTGGCCCAATTTAAGTAATGTCATCCCACATTTAGAATCCATAAAAACATATATAAACATTTTCAAGTCGATATTTAAAAAAAAATCGACATTTCGAAAAAATTCTAAATGTTCAAAAAGTTAAGTGTTTCAAAAAAAGTTGACATTTTCGTTTAAGTATTCGAGAGAAAATTAAAATTTTGAAAAATGGAAATTATCACTAAGTCAAATTATGAAATAAAAGGCGGAGTTTTCAAATAAAAATCAAAACAGGAAAATCGAAATTTTGAAAAAACGGAAATTTTCGAAAAAAAAATTAAAACCTGAAAACATTAGAACTTTAAAAACGGTTGAAATTTTCAACGAATGGAAATTAAAAAAAAATGGTTAAAGTTTTTAAAAATGGCCTAAAGTTCGAAAGATTCGAAATAAAAAAAATAACAATTTTTGGAAAAGTCCAAATGTATAAAAGTGGAAATTTATGGAAAAACGTAAACTTTCGGCGAAACAAATGCGCATTTTCAAAAAAAGTCGAAACAAAAAAATCGAAATTCCGAAAAAATCGAAGATTTATGGAAAAATCCAAATTTTCGGGAGAACAAACGCGCATTTTCAAAAAAAGTCAAAACAAAAAAATCGAAATTCCGAAAAAATCGAAAATTTATGGAAAAACTTAAACTTTCGGGAGAACAAAGGCGTACTTTCAAAACAAGTCGAAACAAAAAAAAAAAAATTCCGAAAAAATGGAAATTACCGAAAAAACTTCGTGAGAAATCAAGATTTTAAAAGTGCTCGATACTTTCAGAAAAGGTAAAAATTGAAAAAGTAAGTTGTTAAAAGATGGATCGAAATTTAAAGTCTGAATTTTAAGAAATCTAAATTTCAAAATGTCGAAATTTTCAGAAAAAGTGAAGTAAAAATAATTCGACATTTACAGAAAAATCAAGGTTTTTAAAAATATCGAAATTTAGAAAGAGTCGAAATATTAAAAAAAAATCGAAATTTGCAAAGAGAGAATTTTCAAGTCACTCAACAGGATTCACGTCTCTTGAGTATTTATGTGACAGATTAATGGCTGTAAGCCTGTAAGTTGGAAATATCTATATGGAGGGATCATACTTGCCGATGGGGTCAACGATGCCCGAAACCTGTATGTGGTCGTTGTTTGTAAATATTTTCATTTGTAACACCTTCGACTGTTTCATTACAGGACAATTAATTTCATCAGCTTTAATTTTCAGATTTTACTTTTATTGAAAAAAAAATGCAAAGCCCTTTCCTAAAATCTAACTTTGGGATACCGTAACTCCAGAAGGAGGTGGTTTGGGAAAACTTTTACAAGAACAACTTATACTGTAAAGCTGTTACTTAGTAACAGCTTTACATTTTATCAGAAAATACCAAATGTAATTGTAAGAGTTCCCCATCATATCTGATTTATGCCCAATTGACTTTCAGGTTAAGCACGAGTATGGTGTAAAATGAATGTTGAACATGCAAAGGATAACGTAGATGTGAGCCATAAATTACTTAAGGAAGACATCCCCGAACAGGAACTTCTTGGGTCAGTCACCACATACAGCAGCTTAGATGGGACTGACTCGAAAAACCAGCAACTTAGATCCAGCGCCAGAGTGTTCAAGAAGATTAAACTCGACGCGACAGTAGAATCGACACCAGCAACCACAGAACGCACAGGTAAGTCTCTGTATAGCTCAAAAGCCACCAAGTGTAAACCAGCTTTTAAACAGATAAGAAAGAAGAAGCTAAACCAGATCAGAAGAAATGTCTACGGCCGATATGGTCTTCAGATGATAAAAATCTCTTCTTCGAAGGACTCAATGAATTTGGGAAGGATTTCGAAAGCATTCACGCCTATCTCGCCACCAAACTCAAAAAGAAGGGGATTCCTGAGTCACTTATAAAAACAAAGGATCAAATTAGGCATTTGTACTATAGAACATGGCACAAAATATCAAAATATTTGAAGTTTTCTGAAGGTATAGGAATACGATTGATAATGTAGGTAGTAATAATAATAATTTGCTAGGTATCAGTAAGGTAGTAAAGGAGATGTACAGCTTGATAAATTTTGGGGAACTTAGAAAGAAAGTTGGTACTCTGACACATAAAATTTGCGCAAAACTCAATGAGCTTATCTACAACGGTTTTGTTGCTGTGCGTATTAAAGGTAAAACTGTTAGAATTAAAACGCCCATGTGTAGGGCTTTAAGGAGACTGAATCAATTAGATGGTAAGTTTTTATCTAATTGTTTTAAGTCTAATAACGTTCTATGTTTTTTCTTTTAGATAAATATGACGAGCTAAAGCTTCCAACTAAGAGTATTACTCGAGCTCCGACCAAAAGATATGAACTCTTTTCTCAAAGTACAAAATATGGCTCTAAATCCACGTATTAGAAGTAGTTTACCTCTACAGAAGAGGTTAAGTACATTTATCACCTGTGTTTGTAAAAGATGGAAGGCTGCAGAAGTTGAATATGTATCCTTTTCGTTGGAATCTGATATCTAAAACCAGGGGCCGTGCCGTGCTATGATGCAAAGAGGCAACCGCATCAGGCGGCACCTTAAAGAGGCGACATAAGCAGCTAAATCAAAATATAATTTAAGCCATTCAATAATTAAACATTTTTACACATCGTTTTTCCATATCGGTTTATGTTAAGGGTGGGCAAACGCAACTCAAGCGCTGCATGCAACTCTATTCGTTGCATTGGGTACTGCTTCCGTTGAAATTTTAATGTATTTTTACTAATTAAGAACTTCTTTTATAACTGTTGGTTATTTGAAATTGGTGCAGAAGGAGAAAGTTTCATAATTTTTTCATAAATGTCGAGTTTTTCTCGAAATTTTCATTTTTTCCTAAAAATTCTGAATTTACATTCTAAAATTCTTACTATTTTCGACGCCAACCTAGAAATTTCGAAAAAATCGATATTTGAAAAATGTTTTGAAGATTTTGAGATCAATGATGGACAAATCGAGATCAGATTCAATTTCGGGAACATATTTCAAAACGTCAAAAATACAAGTTTAAAGACACAATTTCAGGAGAAACGTGAACATGAAATCTGAAAAATTAGAATCGGGGAAAAAATAAAAATTTGAAAGAAAAAAACAGTGTGATAATTGGAACTGATATCCATTAAAATCCACAGAAAAAAGTCAAAATTTACTATAATAAACTAATAATTTACATTATCTATACCAGCGTTTCTCAAAGTGTGCTCCGCGGAACCCCGGTGCTCCGCAAAGCCTCCGGTAGTCATAATAATATGAGTACATGTATTAAAGTGGAAGCTATTAATAAACAATACACATAAAAAATAGGTTTTGCTTTTAATTTAGGGTTTAATGTTCCGTTAAAAATTTAGTTTTTTAGAAGGGTTCCGTCACCAAAAATGTTTGAGAACCGCTGTCTATACTAATTTTATAAAGAGGGAACTTCTGATCAACTGAAAAAAAGAATCATCGATGCACAGCCTTACTGCTGAAGTCAGAAACACGAAATTTGGACAGAAGATTCCTTTTTTGGTGTAGATAAGCAATACGAAAGGATTTTTGGAAATTCGTTCTCTAAGAGGATGAAATGGAATTTCGAAATTAGCTAGAAACATGGAACAGAGTAAATAATCTTGAAAAAAAATTATTAAACCCGTGTTTGGGCGATTTTAACAATTCATCCCCCTAAAACTTTAAATTTTCTTTTATAAACTAAAATTAAAGTTTTCTAATACAATTCTTCATAAGACAAAATTTTGAAGGGTCGACATTTAAAAAGAAAAAATCAAAAACTTCAAGAAAGTCCAAATTTCGAAAAAAGGTAAGTTTAAAAGAGTAGCTGTTTTAAAAAAATTAAAAATTATAAAACCATGAAACTTTAAAATTTTTCAAACTTCAAAAAAACCGAAATATTGAAAAAAAATATAATTAAAATTTAGAACAAAAGTCGAACTTTTGAAAATGAATCATAAATTTTAAAAAAGAAGACGAAATTTTGAAAAACGATCGAAAAATGTTTGAAATTTTGGATACAACTGAAAATTTAGAAAAAAAACAAATATTTCAAAGTCGACATTTAAAAAAAAATAAAAATTATGAAACTTTAAAATTTTTCAAACTCCAAAAAAAACCGAAATATTAGAAAAAAAATATAATAAAAATGTAGAACAAAAGTCGAATTTTTGAAAATAAGTCGTAAGTTTTAAAAAAGAAGTCGAAACTTTTAAAAAACGATCGAAAAATGGTTGACATTTTTGATAAAATTGAAAATTTAGAAAAAGAACAAATATTTCAAAGTCGACATTTTAAAAAAATAAAAAATTGCATAAAACTTACCGAAAACAATTTCAAAATTTAAATCAAAGTTTAAAAGGGTAGCTGTTTTAAAAAAATTAAAAATTATGAAACCACGAAACTTAAAAAATTTTCAAACTTTAAAAACCGAAAAATTAGAAAAAAATATAATAAAAATTTAGAACAAAAGTCGAACTTTTGAAAATAAGTCATAAGTTTTAAAAAAGAAGTCGAAACTTTGAAAAACGATCGAAAAATGGTTGAAATTTTTGATAAAACTGAAAATTAAGAAAAAGAACTAATATTTCAGTCGACATTTTAAAAAAATAAAAAATTGAATAAAACTTACCGAAAAAAAATTCAAAATTTAAATCAAAGTTTAAAAGAGTAGCTATTTTAAAAAAATTAAAAATTATGAAACCACGAAACTTCAAAATTTTTCAAACTTTAAAAAAACCGAAATATTAGAAAAAATAAAATAATAAAAATGTAGAACAAAAAGTCGAACTTTTGAAAATAAGTTGTAAGTTTTAAAAAAGAAGTCGAAACTTTGAAAAACGATTGAAAAGTGGTTGAAATTTTTGATAAAACTGAAAATTAAGAAAAAGAACTAATATTTCAGTCGACATTTTAAAAAAATAAAAAATTGAATAAAACTTACCGAAAAAAAATTTAAAATTTAAATCAAAGTTTAAAAGAGTAGCTATTTTAAAAAAATTAAAAATTATGAAACCACGAAACTTCAAAATTTTTCAAACTTCAAAAAAACCGAAATATTAGAAAAAATAAAATAATAAAAATGTAGAACAAAAGTCGAACTTTTGAAAATAAGTCGTAAGTTTTAAAAAAGAAGTCGAAACTTTGAAAAACGATTGAAAAGTGGTTGAAATTTTTGATAAAACTGAAAATTAAGAAAAAGAACAAATATTTCAAAGTCGACATTTTAAAAAATTAAAAATTGCATAAAACTTACCGAAAAAAATTTCAAAATTTCAAATCAAAGTTTAAAAGAGTAGCTGTTTTAAAAAAAATTAAAATTATGAAACCACGAAACTTTTTCAAACTCCAAAAAAATCGAAATATTAGAAAAAAAATAATAAAAATTTAGACCAAAAGACGAACTTTTAAAAATAAGTCGTAAGTTTTAAAAAAGAAGACGAAACTTTGGAAAACGATCGAAAAATGGTTGAAATATTTGATAAAACTGAAAATTAAGAAAAAGAACAAATATTTTAAAAAAATAAAAAAATGCATAAAATATACCGAAGAAAATTTCAAAATTTGTAGAGAAATATAACAATTTGAAGAAAATATCGAAATTTTGAAAGATTCAAAAGTTTGAAAATTAAAAAATTCAACAAAAAGTAAATATTTTAATAGGGTCAAAAGTTTCCAAAAAAGTAAAATTTTTCAAAAGTCAAAATCTTCAAATAAAATAAAAACTGAGGAAACAAATCAAATTTTTTAAAATCGTTTCAAATTTGAAAAAAAAGTGGAAATTACTAAAAAAGATCGTGAAATAAGTCGAGCTTTTACGATAAAATTAAAAATCTCAGAACAAACGAAATTCTCCCAAAAAGTAAACTAGGAAAATAAAAATTCTGAACAAAATTTGAGAAAATGTATTTAAAAAGTGCAAATTTTGAATTTGAAATTTTCTTAAGTGCCAACATTTTCAAAAATATCAGAATTTTAAAGCCAGTTAAAAAAAAAGGTTTTTCAAAAATGTCGAATCAAGAAAGGTCGAAATATTAAGGGACAAACTTTAAAAAAAATTGAAATCTCAAAAAGAGCCGATATTTCGAAAAAATCGAAAATTTTAGTATAAATATTGAAAAAAAAGGTGACATTTTCCAAAAAAAAGTACAAAAAAATTCAATATTTAAATAAAAAATGAAACTATTTAAGAAAGTCGGGATTTTAAAAAAATCAAAACTTCGAATAAAAGTTGGATTTTGCAAAAAACTTCAAATCTTTCAAATAAGGTGGAAGCTGAAAAAAAATGTTTTGGACATTTTGAACGTTTTGGAAAATCCCAATTTTTAAAGGTCAAAATTTTGAAAAAAAAGTTCAAAAAGGCCAAATTTTCAAAACAAAGTATGATTTAAAAAAGTTGAAATTTAAACAAAGTGGAAATGTTAAGTAGTTTATTTTTCATCAAAAAACGCGATTTCAAAAAGTCGAAATTTTCAATAAAAGTTAATTTTTAACAAATCGATAATCGATTTTGCTTTGAAGTCGACGTTTCCAAAGTATTTGAGAACTTGACAAAAAGCCTAATTTTTAAGAAGAATCTAGAAGTTTTAGAATCTTTAGATTAAGCCTAAGAATTTCGGATATTAAGTCGAAATTGTAGGGGAAAAAATTATAAACTTGAATAAATGACCATTATATTAGTGTTAATTTTTCTATTTATTGTTATTGAATCGGCGAAAGCAATTTCAAAATAACGGGAAACATTTTTAAACTCATTTCTCCTTAATAACGAAAAGTTCAAGAAAGAATGCAGCTGGAAACCAAATGGGAGTCTGGACGCCGCAGAAGAAATTCCGAGTCTTAATGAATGCCTCGTGACACCCTCACTTAGATTTAGCCCGCCGAAAGAAATTAATATAGAAGCACCAGCCATTAACCTCAGTGAATACTTCACGAGACAGAGTATATGTTTAAAAGCTTATGAAGATAGGATTGGCATTCCTACTTCTGAATATATTTTGTCCCTATTACACGATAAAAGGGATGGTGAGTTACTTCTTATGTATTCCCTGAAACCAAGAAAGATTAAAAAACACAACAAAGGTTGCTCTAACGCGTTTCGACAGCCAAGCTGTCATCTTCAGAGAGAAATTAATCTTTCTTGGTTTCAGGGGACAAGTTCGGTGTTTCAATTCTTATGTATTCAACATAACTTTCTGTTTTATTTAATTATATCTTTTAAATAAACGAATTTCTATCATATTCCAATATAACATGCAATAACTTTAAACAGTGCAAAGAAAAGTGGGACAAAAATCCAGAAGCGATAGCATAAGTGAAACGGAAAAATCTCCAAACAAAGGCGACACCAACAGCAACGACCAAGATCCGTGGACTGATATGGAAAATGCCGCTTTGACTGATAACGAGGCTGCGCCATCTGATGGCAACCCTGGAAAAATCGTTAAAAACGCAGTAGACGAAGCAGTCAATACCATCTTGCTGCTTCAAACTAACGAGCCGAAAAACGAAACCAATTTAGATGAGGTCGAGTTCTACCAGAACGGCTGTAGCGCCGAGGAGGGCGTCCAAACTGAAAACATTAAAATTGAGACTGATGAAACACTTAAGCATACACAACTGCAAATTGAGAAAGTCAGAAGTGGATGGACTATTGACGACTGCGAATCTTTAACCATTGGAGAGTTATATTTGATGGTATGAGTGTATCATGGTGATGAATTTAATTCATATTTTAATATTTTAGTTCGGGTCTAATTCTAAGTTGATATTAGAGTACAGTTGGTTAGAAAAGCATGAAGAAAAAGATTTTACGAGTTTAAGTTTGAGTGAATGCTTGAAGGAAGAATTAAATTCATCTAGTAACTCAATGAAGGATTTGACGAATCACTTTTCATTGACTCATTCGTTACGTAAGTTATTATCTGTGGCAAAGCTGCATTACAGGAGAAATATCATTAAATGCCCTTGCGGTCATATTTGTTCTCCCAAAAATTCTGTAATAAAGAAATCGTTGGAGGCCAAGTGCAACAATAAAGCAATAACCCATGACAATCAAGATCCAGATGTGGTAAGTTTTATGACATTTTGATTTTCATTTATGACTCATTTTTTCCGTTAGAAACTTGAAGAAAGCGTTTTTGATGCTGAAACTAGTCTTGTGGCGACGACCGTTGAAGAACCGAAGTACTCCGGTGGGGATGAGGTGTTTCGTCAACCAAGTCAACCTCCAGTTCATCTTATGGCACAACTTGATGTAAGTTAGATCATTTACGAAAAAATACAAAATTTCAGGATATCTAATGTCTGAAAAAAAGACCAAGTTTTCAAGAAGACATTTTGAAAACTAAATTTTGAAGGGGTCGAAATTGTTAATAGACATTTCAAGATTTTTACCACAATTTCGATTTTTTTCTAAAATTTTTGACATTTTTCTGTATAAGAAATTCCATTTTCTTTACGAAATATCAACTTTTATGAAATTTCAACTTGTCTCAAAATTTCCATTTTTGTTTAACAACAAGATATGTTTAAAGAAATTTAAATTTTTTTACTCAAACTCTGAGACTTTTCTTAAAGTTCCCGCTTTTCTCTTAATTTTTGAAAACTTCAATTTTGGAATATTTCGAAACTTCCAAAATTGAGTTTTCACAATTTTATTTCTTGAAATTTTGAATTCTTTAGTAAAATTTGACATTTTATTTGAAAAATGTTCTACTTCTCTCTAAAAATTAATATAATAATAATAATAAAGCTTGATTTCTAAAAATATCTTAGCCCAAAACCTTTTACAAGTCCCTCTAGCAAGAGAGGATTTAATCCAAATATTGTAGTAAATGAAGCTAAGCCACGTAACATAAAATAATGTTTATAATTCTAAAAAAAATATCCAATTAAAAAGCATAACCCTGAAATAAAAATACAAGGTTACAGTTTTAAAGAAGAAAACAAGTTTTTCAATGACAAACTTTTTTAAAAGTGCGCTAGCTCAAGTTTTTGTTTATGTCGGTTAGGACATTTCACCACCAAAGCGACGATATGAATATTAAAGTATTTTAAAATTCCTCAATTACATTTTTAGAGTATTCAGAAGCTGAAACCGAAATATTGTATCAGAAAAGGTCGCCGACTTCGCACAAAACCCGTCGTGGTCGAAGAGAAAACTGCCCTTACTGCCACACAAAACAAGCAGCGCGCATCAGATCGTAAGAATGAACATAATCTCTCAGACTGAATCGACTGAAATTAACTCAGCTAGTCAAACAGTTCTGATGACTGAAGAAAATGACATGGACTTTGAAGAGGCTGAAAATCCCACTGACAACATATGTTCTGATGTGAATTTTTTGCAACACATTAGTGATGAAACTTGTGATAACAACCCCGTTAATATTATCAAAAGATTAGGAAGCGAGATGGATATCACTTGCAACGTTAACCTTGATGGCAATGAAAATTTATCAGGTATGTGGTACAACGTGGGCGGGGGTATTTACATCCAACTGATTTAATTTACGAAGATTTATCCTTAGTATTACTGCAAGGATCATCGAGATCGACAAGCCCCTCAAGAATTCTCAAAGAGAATGACAGTCAATGGATAAACTCGGAGGTGGCCGACTTCTCTTTGAGCAGTTTTTTAGGGCCATCTGGAATCACCGATGAAGGCAGCTCAAGAGGACTCTCGCTTTGTCGCAAGATGTAGGAAATATTTAATTATGTTGTGCACCAATTATGCATGAAAATTTTTAGGTTGACGCTCAAGTTCGGTCTCTGTTGACGGAAAACAGCTTCGATTACACTGCGAAATTTGCAGACTTGGCCAACAAAGTCGTTGACGATAAAAATACGACATAATTGTTATATTATTATTTAATATTTTCAATATATTTTATTATAAAACAGGTTCTATTAATTTAATGTATTATGACTGGCATGTCTTCCAAATTTTATCTAAAATTTTTATCGTGATACATTTATGTTAAGTAGTTATATTTATCAATGTTCCCATGTGGGTTTTAATATTAATATTAAAATAGAAACAACGTCAATTTTTTTATTTTGAGACCAGTTCTGAGGACACATTTTGGTTGTGGCTATCCAGTAAGTATGGTTTTGTTCTATATCGTAGATTATTAATAATTCGTATAGGTAATCGGTAATCAGTGGCTCTGGTGGCTCTCCTGATAAATTTCTTTTAACATTAACAGTATAGTGATGTAATGAATATTCGCATTGGCGAATATTCGCATCTTTTTTAATATTTGCATTTGCAAGAAGTTATGCGAATATATTGCGAATGTATTTGGCAATAAGATGAGAAATTAATTATGAAATAACAATGCAACTGCTAAGGGTTTCCTAAACTAGGGTTCATGGTTCCGCAGAGAATACCATTAAGTAAAATGGTAATTCAGACGAAAGCAAAAAGCTTATTTGATGGCATAAAAAGTAAAGCAGTACCCAACGATAATGCTAGTAGTAGTAACACAGTCAAGAATGAAACATTTGCAGCTAGTCAGGGCTGGTTTCAGAGATTCAACGTTCGAGTAAATCTGCACAGCATTGCTCTTAAAGGCGAAGCAACTAGCGCTGATTTAACTGTTGCAGAACGCTGCCTGACAGAGTTAAAAGCATTAATTCATGAAGGTGGCTATGATCCGAAACAAGTCTTTAATGTTGACGAGACTGGGTTATTTTGGAAACGTCTACCTAACAGAACTTTTATATCTAAAACAGAAAAATCTGCGTCAGGATTTAAAGCTAGCAAGGATAGACTGACTCTTCTTCTTGGTGGTGATGCAAATGGTGATTTCAAATTTAAACCATTTCTCATTTATCAATCAGAAAATCCAAGAGCTATGAAAGCTTGTTCAAAGAATCTGCTTCCTGTCCACTGGCGAGCAAACAAAAAAGCATGGATGACAACGTCATTATTTCAAAACTGGGTTTCAACTTTTGCTATTCCAGAAATTAAAGCTTACTGCCACAAGGAAAACTTAAACTTCAAGGCTTTGGTCCTAGTAGACAATGCTCCTGGCCACCCAGTTTATGTTGATGAGTTGTCAGAAAATGTGAAATTTGTATTTTTGCCGCCTAATACGACACCAGTTATTCAGCCGATAGATCAGGGAGTAATATAGACTTTTAAAAGTTATTACCTTCGACGAACATTTAAACTTCTTTTAAGTGAGACTGATGGACAAGATAAGCCTACCATGCTAGAGTTTTGGAAAAAGTTTAACATTATGAAAGCCAATTTCTCTACTAATTTTATTTCCAATAATACCAAACTGGCTTATTGGCGCTAACTGATATATATTTGTCCTTGGCTGGGATACATAAAATGCGTCTTCTGATCGGCTATTGATTCTTGGCACTTAATGGTAGCAAGGATAAAATGTACATGTCATCGGTTAAATTGTGCAGGATCTTATATAAATATATTGCACTTGCTTGAATGCTCCTTTGTTCTAATGTTTGATACGAATATCTCTTCACTAGATCTAGATAATGTCCAAAGTTATTATAATTACCGGTTTCTTTAAAGTGTAGATATTTCATAAATTTTTTTTGCATCGTTTCAACATTGTTTATCTATATTGCATACCGTGGGGACCAGACAATACTACAGTATTCCAAGTTATTTCTTACTAGACTGTTATATAACAGTTTTGTGGCCGCAATATCGATGAATTCTTGAGTATTCCTTACCATGAAGCCAAATTTCCTTATGCTATTTTTTATTATTGTATCGATGTGGTATATAAATGTTAAATGAGAGTCAATATAAACTCCTAGATCCTTAAATTTGTCCAAGCGGGTAATAGATTTTCCATCCATCATGTAATTAAAATTAATTATTTGCTTTTTCTGTGATATGGTTAAAACGGAACATTTGGAAAAATTTAGAAATAATTTATTCTCGGTACGCCATTTTGTTACTGACTGTATATCTTCTTGCAATTGAATGCAATCATTTATAGAGGTAATTTCCGAGTAGAATTTTAAGTCGTCTGCAAAAAGTAATTTTTTCCAGTGCTTGATAACTTGAGGTAAATCATTTACAAAAAGTAGAAATAAAAGTGGCCCCAAATTTGAACCCTGGGGTATCCCTGAAGTAGGCACAAAGATATTGGAGCAAAATCCATTGAAATTTACAAACATTTTTCGGTTTGTTAGATACGACATTAGCAAATTAATTAGTGTATCATGAATATTAAAACCTTTTAATTTGAATATAAGTAGATGATGGTCCAACTTATCAAATGCTTTCGACATGTCCGTGTAGATTATATTTCAGTTGACTGTTCCTATTTATTGCCTCTCTACCATCTTGTACTAAGTTTACTAGATTTGTTACCGTTGACCGGTGGGGCATTAACCCATGTTGGGTCTCTGTAATTTCCATTTTTAGCTCTCTAAAAATTAGATCATACACGATGATTTCAAAAACCTTTGATATTGCACTAATAACTGCCACAGGTCTATAATTTATGATTAAATTTTTGGCTCCTGCTTTGTATATCGGGGTCAATCTACATTCTTTCCAATAATCTGGATAGAACCCACATTTTAGACTTAAATTGAATATGAATACAAGTGGTGAAGTTAGAGTTTCGTTACAACCTTTCACTACGTAAGTTGGTATATTGTCGGTTCCAGCTGGTTTGCTTGATTTAAGTTTTTTATTGCCTGATATACATTTTCTGCTGTAATTGTTAAACTAATGGTAGTGTTATTCTTGTTTAATTTATCGTTGTCCAGTGTTTCAGCCTGATATTCAGCCTGAAAGTGTGCGGCAAATGCGTTGGCAATATCACTACCGGTTTCAAGCTCGTTCTCGTCAAAATACATTTTTTGAGGGATTACATTTCTATCGTTTTTTGAATTTACATAGTTCCAAAAATGTTTTGGATCCTGGATGACTGTTGCACATGAAAAATATGGTTATTATATGCACTATTTATTTCAGTTTTGAGAAGGTTTCTGACTTCATTATATTCCTTGTTATAAAATAGACTGTTTGTTCGCTTATACTTTCTTCTATACTTCTCCTTTAGTTTCAATTTTTTAATAACTCTTTTGTTGTACCATGTTGGATATTTGCTTCTGCGTTTTAGTTTTTTTGGCACACATAAATCGAATTTCTCATAAATTTTATCATAAAATTTCTTTACTGCAAGATTTATATCCTTATATGCGTATAAGAAGCTCCAGTCAGTCCTTTGGATAATATTACATAAGCCCAAGTAGTCTGCTCTTTGGAAGTTATATACATATTATTTTGCACTGGAACATTGCTTAGGTACCTTAATATACTTTATGTTTGCATGAAGAGACAGATGATGTTTATCTTCATTTGAGAATGGACTATCACATTTGTTTATCGTAACCTCAAGGTTGCTTAATATAAGATCTAAAATTACTTGGTTTTGATTTAGCATTGTATTATAGTGGTTGAAGTTTGCATATTCCACAAAAAATCGAACTACCTTCTTCTCTGGTGTGTCAAATTCGTGTTCATCGTGTATGAACTCCGGAATGTTGAAATCTCCAACAACAACAATTTTTGCATTTTTACAACTAAGGATTCAAGTGCTTGAAATACAGATTAATAAGTTATTATACCGCTCTTGGGTGGTATATATACGCAGCATAAATAAAAACAATTTACTGTATTTATTTTTACACAGATACCTTCTGTTTTGTTCAAATATTTCGACTAATTCATAATAAACAGTATTGAAAACAGCAACCAAAACTCCTCCCTCTTTGTTTTTCCCGAATGCAGCTTTATCTCTATCATTTCTAAAAACTTTATAATTTGCACTGAATAGTTCTGAAGTATTAACCGAATTGTCAAGCCATGTTTCGGTTAATGTTATAAATTCGTATTCTTCCAAGAGCGTATTTTGATAGAACACAATTCGTTTGGAACGCAAACCTCTAATGTTTTGGTAATATAAGCTTAATTTATGTAAAGGACAGGAGTAATCTTTTGGTATATTTGTTGATGATTGTTTAGGAGAGAGTAATTGCTATTTTGAACCAAAGAGGTCGAGCTTAAATTTTTTATGAACCTTACTGTAGGCGAAACATTTGGCATAATCCCACACCGCATGATTTACATCAATGTCTTCCTTCTGGTTTTGTTTGACATTTATACAATTGCTACACTTGAATTGCTCTTTGCTGGCAGTGCATGATTTTACATCATGGTTTTCCGAGCAAAAGGGACAGACAACTGCCCGATTACATGATTTATGGCTGTGATTGAAATTATTACATTTAAAACATCGAGGCACTTGCAGAGCATCATATACTGTACATACATCTAAGCCTATTAATAAGTGACCATTGCTTGTTACCTTATCATAAGTATGTAAGTCGACCCACAATGTGGTCTGAAAATTTTTATTGTTCTTTGTGGGCCAGAGGCGCAGTATTTCACATTCACAGTTTTGAGTAAATAAGTCCTTATTCTGCATGTGTATATATTGTAATAGGGTAGCATCCTCAAATTTCTGAGATAATCCAACAACTCTTATACGTTGGGGGATACTTTTTAGCTCGTGAACCTCGTAGTTGTCTGTCCAGTTTTTCCCCTACAATTTCTTTGAACTTGCTTGACTCGCCATCGGAGTTACATTCAACAACGATTCCACCGTGATTTATGAGCTTTACTTTATTGATACATATTTGAGTACTGCCAGGATCAATATTTTCCAGGATATCGGATTTTGTTTGTGAATTATCCTGATTTTTATTTTTTGGTTTTATAGCTATTTTTGTTTGCTTTCTAGAGAGAGCCTGAGAGTAGGATACTTGCGTAGTAGAATGAGAAGATTGTGTCGAAATATTGGGAAGCTTCTCTGTTAAATTTCTCATAAAGTCTTCTCTCAACATTTCCAATTTATTCATTACTTCTGTAAATAGTGTTGCACATTCTGATTCAATCTTTTCTCTAATGCTGATTTCGTTAGATATAGTTGAGCAAGCTTTGCATTTCCAGGATAAACCCTGTACCTCCGTTAGAACTGTATTGAATTCTAGAGGGAATTCCAATGCATGACATATGGAACTGATTGTCGCTGGGACCATCACAAGAAACACCTGGTTTGTTGCGAGAGGTAGCCCTATCACATATCCCATAACGGGGCATGGTTTTTGTCGCGGCGCCCGATTATCACCGGGCTGCTTATGCAGCAATATGCCACCAATACTATTATTATAAAATTTTTTATATTAATTAGCTAGGCAACTTGTCGAGTCACTATTGTTCTTCTATATTCGAATTGAACATTAACACTTTGTCCATCATTCATCCACTTTTTGCGTTTTAATTCGAACTTTTAACCACTCCTAACTTTGGATTTATGCGGAGCCGACGTTTTGCAACACCGTTCATCTCTTCATTATTAATATAATCTTGTCAATCTTCTTCTCGAAATTCTATTTTTTTCAAAATTTGGGTTTTAAAAACTTGTGATTTTTATTTGAAAAATCGTCTTTTTCTCGAAATTTTGATATTTTTCAAGGCAAGTTTTTTTAAAAGTCAGGTTTTTATATTAAATTTGATTTCCTGAAAGTTCCAGGTTTATACCAAAACTGGACTTTTTTAATTATAATTCGTCTTATTCTAAATTACGACTTTATATTCAAAATTCTACTTCTCTTAAAATTTTAAATATGTATTTTATAAAAATTTCGGCGTTTCTTCAAAATTTTGCGTGACTAGGAAATTTCAACCTGTTTCTTAAAATTCAACTTATTCTCGAAGTTTCGACTAAATTTCTACTTAAAATTGATCTTTTCAACCAAAATTTGGCTCTTTCTCAAAATTTGTTTATTTTTTTAAAATTGGATTAAAACTTTAATAAAAGCATAAAAATTTTGAGAACAATAATTTTACGAAATTTAGAGAGAAAATTTACTTGTAAATTACGAGATGATGTAAAAATTTAAATGAAAATAAAAACTATGAGAAATATTTTTATTCTGGAAAAGTTTCTCACAAAATTCTCCAAGTGGTAGTGAAATGGCCAACATTCCCATTCGCGAATGTGGGAAAACCAACATTCGTTACATCCCTATGTTTCATAAAAAATGACAATTAATAGTTAATAATCCCGCAGACTTTAAGGCTAATTTAAAAGTCGCCGTCTTTTGTCACCATGTGGAACCTATGGACATGCATGCTACAGGTAGTATGTATGAAAATTTTTCTGCCACGTTGTTGATTTTCAAGTTATATTCTCATTTTCCCACAAAAATGTAAGAGTGCAGATATTTATAGCTGTGTATTCTGTAAGTCAGGAAGGCAAAAATTCTCTTACAAAATGAAAATGTGTTACTAAAAAAAAAAAATGGTCATCTGTTTTTTCCTCTATTTTCTTAGTAGATATTTAGAATTGCAGACTTAAAAGGAGAAACAGGCAACAATTAATGTATAAACCCTTTTTGGATAACTTTTAAACTTCAACTTCGGGATATAATTAAATACGTGCTCTCATAGACCAGGTTTACCGATGTTGGTCTATGAGGGCACATATTTTTTAATTCAAGTAGGAACAATTTTAAAACTAATAAAATTGTGTCAAGAAAGTTCAACGAAAGATCTTACACTAGCAGACTGGTTGTGTGGGTGCAATGTGTTCTGCTTTGTATGCCTAATTATAAATTATTTATAGAGCAATCCTGCTTGGACTGGTAAAGGTATTAGCAATTTAAAACTTCTTGGTTATTGATTGAATAAATATAGATAACCAGTTTATGAGTACGCCAAAAGAGCCAAATCATTTCTAAGGAAATGGTGGTACCTAAGGGTCAACTATATTTACTATTACACTATTTGGCAGAGAAAAGTAGTTTTTTTTTGTCCTTAATCATTGCCTTTATCGAAGAACTTCACCACAAGCCAGTGTTTTCTCTCTAATGGCCACGAAGGTAAAATTTATATAAAATGAAGATGTACCCTAAAATACTGGAATAATAGTAATTTCAATTTTTTAACAAAAACTGCTATAATTCAATAACATTTAATTTACAAAAATAACCACTGATCATACAGAGAGTGTACACTATTCTACAATTTTCTCTATAATGTTTAGACTCTTAGTAAGACCTGGCGTGATTGATCTGTAATAAATGAAAATACTTCCTGCCTTTTTTAAAATAATTTTACATCTAGATGATATATCTTTACTTAATCCACAGCTTATCACATTTTTGCTTAAAAGTTCCATTGTTGACAATGCCGACATTTTTGACGTACAACCTTTGATTTAAGTTAACAAAATTAGTGTGTTCTTAAAATTTAAAAATGTAAAACCGCTATAAGACGATTTCCTAGTGAAAGTAGCTGTTCATATTTTTTAAAAAGCAGTTTCAAGATTTAATAATTTTTCAAAGGTTTCATAAATATCACAAAATTTGTAGTTAACAAGTTGGTCTTATAAATTCATTTGTGTATGTACATGTTATTAATAAGAAAAATTAGCTGTTATTCTTATTGCTAATGGTGCCATTAAATTGTAAAAGTACAATGAAATAAGTCGTAGCTGTGTCGAATATTTTTAATAACAATCCTCTGTCGATTTTGAAGAATCCAGCAGCTGTCAGCTTTCGGTTTTCTAGCTATCATATACTTGGCCAATTTCATCAATTCCTTTTTCTCTTGGACGGTGGTAGCTGAACTGCCTTCTAACTTATAACAAATCGAAACCGTGTTGTCGGTTTCTTGTAGAACTTTGTCCCAAGTCATTACAATGCCAATTGTGCCAACCTACAACAAAAAAAGTTCTCAAAGAAACGGAAAAAAGCGAATATTCCTTATGATATGATGAGAGTATAAGATTGGCAAGAAAACAGTTTCGGTTTTCAAAAATATTTTTAGATGACTTCCCCCCTTTCAATTTATAGTAAACTTAGACTAAAGACATTTCTAAAGCAATGTTAAAATGGTGTATTTTGTCATTGGGGAACCACCAAATGTTGAGATTTATAAAATTATTAATAAGAAACAATTCAAATGACGACTTTCCGAGCTGACGAAAACACAAACTTAAAGTTCGTCTCACTTCCATTTGAACCCTCGCTTAGGTGCAATTTTACGTAAACAGGGCCTCCGGATTGTTTATAGTTCTAACGGCAAATTAAATTCGCTTCTGGGTAGTTTGAAGGATAAAGTAGAGCAGACAAGTCCGGAATTTACCAAATTTCATGTATAGATTGTCCTCAAAAGTACGTCGGGCACGATTTCTTAAAATCCGGAGGAGCATTTGGCTCATTTGAGGTACGGAAGAACTGAGAAGTCAAGTGTGGCTCGACATGCTTTTGAGTTAGATCATAGGATAGATAATAGTATTAAACTGTTAAGTGTAGTAAATAAGAATTCTATGTTAAATGCTTGTGAAAGCTTAGCCATCCATAAGACTGGAGACAACCATAAGACAACTATGAGTGGTTGCGCTGGGCCTTTAGGCCACTCATCTCTGTTAAAAAGAGTTAAGGTTGATAGATAAGGAATTGTGACACTACGACGTGTAGATTAGTATCTCTCTGAAGATGATAGCTTGGTTATCGAAACGCCTTAGAGCAACCTCTGTTGTGTTTTTAATCTTTCTTGGTTTCAGGCGACAAGATTTGTATTTCAATTTTTCGAATCTCTTGCTGTTGTAAGTTTACAATTAAGATTTTAGAGCCGCTTTGTATCTTCGCAATCAATCAGTTACAAGGAGATATTCTCGAACAGAAATGCATCAACAATTTGCCTGTAAAATTTTAACTAGTTTTAGATTTTTGTCACCACTGATGAAAAAGTCGACTAACAAAAGAGGTTAAAGGAAATTTTTAGAATAAAATCGAAATTTCGAGCAAAAATTCCAAAATTTTGGAAACTAAAATTCCACATTTAAATTTGATATTTTACGAAATATAGTCCATAATTTCAAAAAGAGATTCGATTTGTTGGTTGAAATTTCGGGAAAAGCCCGGAAATTATTTATAAATAAATCAGCTTCTTAATTCCAGGAAAAAGAACGAAATTTCGAATTTAAAACCGAAAAAATTCAACTTTTTATGATCAAGTACGAATTGTGTACAAATGTCACGTATGGCATCGAATATTCATATGTTTTTTTTTTCCATTCTTTTCTTTACGTTTAGGTTTTTAACTCCAAATGTAGCCTTTAATTTAGAAATTACCATTGAAATACAAATCTTGTCCCCTGAAACCAAGAAAGATGAGTATCTCTCTGAAGATGATGGCTTGGCTATCGAAACGCGTTAGAGCAACCTCTGTTGTGTTTTTTTAATCTTTCTTGGTCTCAGGGGACAAGATTTGTATTTCAATTTTTGAAGATAACCAAGGACCAATCTTTCAATAAATAAGATTATTATGCTGTTTAAATCGAAATGTGGAGGAGCTTCTTAGAATTTTGAAAGTTCTTTCTTTTCATTGGATAAGGAAAGAACTTAGTTGGACCTTAAAAAACGAAATTAGCTTTCTTACCAAACCGATGAATCAACAATTGAAATATCGAGGGTTTGTGGCGTAAGGTGGGTATGCCTTCAGTTCATATAATCATACCGAAATGTTACAGTTTTATTGAATAATTCTTCAGCTTACCATGGTATAAATCATCCAAAAACCGTTAGAAGTGGTTAACCCTAACTTTAAATCAAAACTGCTGCTAGACATCCCAAATAAACACATGTTTATGCAATGCAACCAATGAACTACAATTTCAAAAACTAATAATACAATCGAGTATCCAAATATTTCACTAATTAAATCAATGACCCCATTCATTTTTTCCAACAATATTTTAATTTGATACACTGAATTACAAGATCCATTTTTGTTATAAATAATACTGGGATGGAATATATTTTCTAGTTTCTGGTTAAGTAAATTGTATCTCGCCTCCAAGGATAAAAAAAGTGAATACAATAAAATGATAATTTTGCTTTGATAATAGAATTTTATCAACATTACACCGTAGACGTATAATGAGGTGAAGTCAGCCTTTTTAATCCACAATTGGAATTCAACAAATCCTCCAATCAAAAACATGATAGAAAAACCAGCTTCTGTTAAATAGGCATTGTAAAGTAGCATAGTTTTTAATTTCATGCTCTTCTCAAATTTAATTAGATAAAGATCTAAATTTTTGATTATGGTGAATATTGAAATCCAGTTTTTAATGTGATAAGTCGAAGTCAACATTGTTGTTACAGTTAACATTAGGAGAAGTATATGTCGCAGAAAATCCAGCATTTTTTGGGTTGATATCAAAACAGAATAAAAATTGTTAATCTTACAAATTAAAGCGATGAGGGAGCCGCAAATGAAAATTACTACGATTAGTAGAACGTAGCAAATATTATAGAATTTGTAAACTGCCTTATTTTTATCTTTATTCAACCAGGGAAATATTCCTAAAACTTTCCCCATTTCGCACGATAATTCACAAGAACGTATATCACTATTTTTAAACAACATTTTATCAAGACCGGGAAAATTCTGCGAAATAAAAGACACATATCAAGCAAATGAATATTTAAGTAATTAGGGGTAATTCATTAATTATTTTGTGAAATGATTTGCGTGGGATTTCTTTTTCAGTCACTAAATACGGCACAGTGTATCTCACATTAATACCATTTAAAATGATGCTCCACACTTATTAATAATTCGATCAGATTTTTTGTTGTTGACATAATGACTTCTGTCTAGGAAGACTCTTTTCTATAGAACCTCCAAGCTATGGAACTCGTCACCAAAAGGAATTTTCCTCAATAATTACAACCTATCCTTGTTTAAGAAGGCGGTTCATCGCCAACTATCCTTGTTTCGACATCTTACTCGCAGTGCTTTGAAGGCATAATGGGGTTACCCTTTCGAGTGGATTAAACTTAAAAAATAAAAAACGTTAACCTATTTGTTTTAGAATTTAGAGGCATTGCTTGATGTAAACACTTTTTTTTCAGGTTTTATTTTTGGAATGCGATTACAGATTTTTTCAATTGCATCCCTCGATTTTTAACATTGACTATTAGTTTTTCGAGTTTGACGCAGTGAAGACTTGTCTATGGAGACTTTTTTCTATAGAATTTCCAAGCTCTGGAACTCATTACCGAACGGAATTTTCCCCGAAAATTACAACCTATTCTTATTTAATTAGGCGGTTCATCGCTATCTATCCTTGTTTCCCCATCCTACTAGCGGTGCTCCGAAGGGATAACAGGCTTGCCGTTTGCTGGTGGTTGAACTTTAAAAAAATGCTACTCAATATTAGAGGTTTCAAGTTTGATTTTAAGGTTAAACTATTGAATTAAAACAAAGTGTGAATTTTCACTATGATAGAAAGACTGTTGTTTTATTTAGTAAATATGGGCTTACCACAGAAAGACTCATCCAAAGTCCGTAACCGAATTTTAAATCGTAGCTACTGCAGGTCACATCATATAAACACAAATTTAAGCAATCTAACCAATGAAGCACTGCTTCAAATATTAACAATAACATTGAATAACCAAATATTTGGCAAAATAAATCGATGACACAATTCAATTTTTCAAATACAATTTTAAGTTGTTTCACTAAATTACAAGAACCAGTTCTATAAGTAACATCCAGGCAGAATATATTTTCTAGTTTATTGTTAAGTAAACTATATCTAGTTTTTAGGGATAAGAAAACCGAATATAATAGTATGCTTATCTTGATTTCATAATAGAATTTTATTAACATTACACCATAAATGCAGAAATCGCAGAAATCTGACTTTTTAATCCGCAGGTGAAACTCAACATATGATACGATCAAAAACGTGATGACATTAACAGCTTCTATGGCATATGTATTGTAAAATAGGTTACTTTTTAGTTTTGTAGATTTTATGAATATAATTAGAGAAAGATCTACATTTTTAAGTATGGCAAATATTGAAACCCAATTTTTAATATGATAAAGCGAATTCAACATAGTTGTTAGAGTTATAAGTAAACGAACTATATGCCTTAGAAAATCCAACAATTTTTGAGTAGATCTCAATCGAGGATAAAAATTGTTCATCTTACAATTGAATGCTATCAGAGAACAACATATAAAAATTACTGCGTTCAGGAGAATGTAGCAAACGTTTTGCGTTTTGTTAACTGTGTTATTTTTATCTTTATTCAGCCAGGGAACTATTCCTAAAACTTTCCCCATTTTACACGATAATTCACAAGACCGCACGTCACTGTCATAAAACAAAGCCATTTTATCAAGAGTTAGAAAATGCCTCGAAAGAAAGTTAATACAAGAAACGTGTGAAGCAAATGAATATTTAATTAATGAAGGGTAATTATTTTGCGGTATGGTACACATTTCTTGCGTAGGATTTCTTTTTTTATCACTAAATACGTCACGTTTTATTTCATAGAACATTGGTGGTAGAAATGTTTCAAACTTCAGAAGCTACTTACGCCCGGTAATGGGGTGAAGCCCTAGGATCTTCCAAATCGTGATTTCGGATTTGTGCATTGAAGAATACAGGTTTTTTTTTTGAAGAGACGATTTCTCTAAACCCGCTAAGGGATTTTTGATAGGGGAGAAACTTATGATTTCGCATCGTGATAACGCTAATTCGCGCCTTGCCAACAACGGTATCGGGATTTGAACCCGCGACCTATTAGACCTATCAAGCAAAATTGGCCGCCTTAACCAATTAACAGAGTAACCGTGGAAATTTTAAGAAAAACCTTGGAACTGATGGTGAATAATTCCCAAATTTCGAGTTCAAAAATTTTGTTTAAATTCAGAATTTTGGTACAATATCTTATATTTGACTTTTTGCTCGAAGTTGTCTGTACTGAGAACAGGACATTTATTTTTAAATGACAGGCAAACACTTTATATAAATGGGCTTACCATAGAGTAAACCATCCAAACACCACTAGAAGTGGCTACGCCTAATTTGAAATCATAGTTGGTGTTGTTAGATAATCCAAATAAACACATATTTAAGCAATGCAACCAGTGGAGCACTATTCCAAAAGAGAACAATAGTAGGGTATATCCAAATATCCTGGCGATTACATCAATAATTCCATGCATTTTTTCTAATAGAAGTTTAAGATGATTTACTGAATTACCACAACCGTTTGGATCATAAATAGCATCTGCACCAAACATGTCTTCTATTCTGCGGTTAATTAAATTATACCTAGTTTTCAAGGATAAAGCAAACGAAAAAAATAGTAGAATTATTTTGCTTCCGTAGTAAATTTTAAGTAACATCACAGCATATATATAGAACGAGTAGAAATCCGTTTTTCTAATCCACAGATAAAACTCAATAAAAGGCTCCTAACGCAAAGAAGACAGTAAATATAGCTTCGGCTAAATAGGCGTTGTAAAGCAGCGTACTCTTCACTTCTGTATTTCCTCTAATTAAATAAAGATCTATATATTTAAACATGGCAAACATCGACACCCAATTCTGAATATTATACAACGAAGACAATATAGTTACAACTGGTGTAAGTAAGAGGATGATATGTCTTAAAAAATCCAAGATTTTTTGAGTTGATATCAAAATTGAGTAAATATTGTTTATCTTGAAAATTAATGCTATCAGAGAACCACAAATGAAAATCACCACAAGCAGCAAAACGTAACAAATGTTATAGATTCTGTTCACTGCTTCATTTTTGTTTCTATTCAACCAGGGGAATATACCAAGAAATTTTCCCATTTCGTATGATAATTCACCAGATCGAACGTCACTGTTCTGAAATAACGACATTTTATAGAGTGGCAACATTTTTTGGATGAAAGTTAAACGAACTGAACAAATAAATATTTAAGTAATCAGGAGGTTGACTCATTAATTATTTTGTGGTATGTACAATTCCTTTTGATCTTTAATATTATTATAAATAGGGCTATTCATAGCACACCCACATACCATTTCGTATGGTATCGCTTTTTTTTCGCTTGTTCCAAGCCAGCGTCAAATCAAATTAACATCAAAATCTATTGAAGCTACATAAAAAGCAAGTATTGAAATAGACCAATACCTCACTTTGCGTCGGGGTTACGTTCAACGCGCAAAGTAAATTAAGATTTTCTATAGCAAACCATGATCAAAGATAGGTTCCAGGGTTACGAAAATAATACTTTTTAAAAAGAAAATGAACAAAGTAAACATTTAAAAAACAAAAATAATATAAAATGTTATTACATACATATAAAAAACAAAAAAAAACGTATTCAATTAAAACAAAAGTAAACTATTGAATTAATTTATGAAAAACAAAATTAAAATTAATCACTGTCTGATGAGTCCATAGTGGCTGTTGTCGTTAGTCGACTTTCTTTCACAAAAAATTGGTCCAATGTTTGCTGAACAGCTTTTTTTTTTTCAACGTAAAATAAATTTCCTTGTAGCAATTGATATTCGTAGCTACCGCCTGGGACACTTTGAAAATCCTTCCGCTGTCAGGATCGTTTTTTAAAAAAATCTCCAATCAAACACATCGCTTTGGAAATTTGTTTGGAGGTTAAATTTTGTTCTTCGGAGATTTCTATTGAACGGTCACTGTCATCTTCTTCATTAGCAAATTGCAATCCAGTTGCAATAGTTCTTCATTAGAGAATTCTTGGTTGTGCGAGGTTAGCAATTCATTTATGTCAGTCTCCTCCATACCTTCAAAATTAGACTCTCTAGCTAAATTCGAAATTTTATGACGAACAGCTGGTGTACCATCAACTTCTTCTGCAGCGCATTTTCGGTGAACACATTCAGGCCATATTTTGCGCCAAACACCATTCAGGCAAGATGGTTTAATCTCCCCCCACGAATCGGAAATAATTTCTATGGCTTTCATAATGTTGAACTTTTTCCAAAACTCTAGCATGGTAGGCTTATCTTGTCCATCAGTCTCACTTAAAAGAAGTTTAAACGTTCGTCGAAGGTAATAACTTTTAAAAGTCGATATTACTCCCTGATCCATCGGCTGAATAACTGGTGTCGTATTAGGCGGCAAAAATACAAATTTCACGTTTTATGACAACTCATCAACATAAACTGGGTGGCCAGGAGCATTGTCTACTGGGACCAAAGCCTTGAAGTTTAAGTTTTCCTTGTTGCAATAAGCTTTAATTTTTGGAATAGCACAAGCTGAAACCCAGTTTTGAAATAATGATGTTGCCATTCACGCTTTTTTGTTTGCTCGCCAGTGGACAGGAAGCAGATTCTTTGAACAAGCTTTCATAGCTCTTGGATTTTCTAATTGATAAATGAGAAATGGTTTAAATTTGAAATCACCATTTGCATTACCACCAAGAAGAAGAGTCAGTCTATCCTTGCTAGCTTTAAATCCTGGCGCAGATTTTTCTGCTTTTGATATGAAAGTTCTGTTAGGTAGACGTTTCCAAAATAACTCTGTCTCGTCAACATTAAAGACTTGTTTCGGATCATGAATTAATGCTTTTAACTCTGTCGGGTAGCGTTCTGCAGCAGTTAAATCAGCGCTAGCTGCTTCGCCTTTAAGAGCAATGCTGTGCAGATTTGCTTGAACTCTCAAACCAGTCCTGACTAGCTTCAAATGTTTCATTCTTATCTGTATTACTACCACTAGCATTATCGTTGGACACTGCTTTACTTTTTATGTCAACAAATGCGCTTCTTGCTTTGGTCTGAATTACCATTTTACTTAATGGTACTCTCTGTGCAATTTGATTTTCAATCCAAATAGAAAGCAAGGACTCCATTTTGATCATCAAAGCACTTGTACGGGTCATCGTTTTAGCATCTAATGAAGTTGCAGATTTTGCAGCCTCTCTTATTTTATCTCCATCTCGATTTCTAATAGTTCTGACAGTTGTTGCAGCCAGACCAACAGCCTTTGCTATCTCCACAGCCTTCTCTCCCTTATCAAATCGTCGCAGAATATCTAATTTTGTCTCCAAGCTGATAGTTTTATTTTTATTTTTGGTAATTCTACCAGCAGCGCCCTTTCCACTCATTTGGCTAAAAAAATTACAAGTGTATGTAAAAAAAATATAACTGTGCCAATAAATAAATTAGAAAAATATTTACCTTTTTCGTAATCAGAAACAACCCGTAAAAATTTATTATTCTCTTCTAAAAAAGGTACAACACACTAATTGAAACGTTACAAAAAGCACAACACACTACATAATTGAAACTGAACTCTAAAATTAGCAAAACAAAGTGAAAATAAAACTGTATTAAAATTGCGTTGATTTTCGATTAGAAAGGGAATCCCCGAGTTTTGATGGCATGGCGCAATTAGAAATAAAAGTGGTGCCATCTTTTAGAAAAAAAAAATTCAAAAAATTTCGTAAGAAAAATTAAAGACTCGAACCCAAAACAACGCAACCCCGAAAATCTAACGACGCACAGTTAAAATTAGTACTAATTAAGCAGCGACGCAACTTCGAAAAAATGCAAAACGAAACGACTGCAAAGCGAGGTATTGGTGTACAAATCTTGTTCCCTAAAAACCAAGAAAGATTAAAAAACAAAACAGAGGTTGCTCTAACGCGTTTCGACAGCCATAGATTTCTATTTCAATTTTTGAAGATAACCAAGGACCAGTCCGTTCCATCCAAAAAAAAAGCAAATATGTTACTTTTCGACGTTCGATTTTCTCCTTCCATAGCTTTGGAAATACTTTCCGAAAAATAGGTCGAAAACTAGAAAATTACGTCTAAAGTTTGACAAACGGAAGTTAATATTTGTGGAAAAATTTTAAGTTTCGAATTTTATAATTCGAAATTTTAGAAAAACATTCGAACTTGGATTAGGAATTCGAGGAAAGAGTAAACATTGCGAAGTCACTGACTACTCTTTCAAAATTCTGACTTTTTCTAAAAACTTTGAAGATTCTGATGAAATTCAGAGATAAATTGGAATATTCAAGTTTGGCGTCAAAATTTAGATGATAAAGTTGAAATTTTGGGTATTGTTTTTATTGATTTCTTTTTCTCTCCAAATATAAGTTTTGGTTATTTTATTATTTTTTCAAAATTTTTCTGCTGTAAAAATTTTGAGCAAAAGTCAACATATTTAGAAAATATATAAATAATTTCGAAAAAAAAAGAAAATTAAAATTAATAAAACGAATTTGAGTTTTATTAGGTTTCCGAGTCTAGAATTTGTTTGTGTAATATTTCAACATTCTTTTAAATAAATTCTTTTCATCAAAATTTCGACTTTTTTTCTAGAAAATTTGTGTTAAAATTAAAAATTGTTTATACATTTCGACGTTTCCTCTAAATTTAAACTTTTATATGAATAATCTAAGTTTAAACTTCGAAAATTCAAGGATCTTTTTTACAAATTTTAAAATTAAAATAAATGTTTAGAATAAGAGTTAAAAATTGTAGATAATTGCAAACCGCAACCATCGATCGCGACTTTAATTTAAAAATTAAATTAAATTAAATTTTTTTTTACAAGTTTAAAGTTTAATTTTTCTACAAATTCTTAATTTATAAATTTTCACTTTCTTTTCTTTTCGAAATTGCAATCCAAATTGCATAATTTTAACATATATAATCAGTCACGTAGCGAAAGAGTGGGCACAGGGGGCCCGCCCCGAAATGATGCAAGGTCTAATTTTTTACAAGTTGATTTCAATTGCATTTACTTTTTCACATCGGCAAAAATCCAACAAACCAACGCCTATACTCGTAAAACAAACTACCTAGCTTTTAAAATAAAACCTTAGGATTCAAAACTATAAAACGTGAGGTTTTTTCCAGAATTACAAAATTTATGGTACTGTCACTACCATTCTCCGAATCTAGGGCAAGTTGGGATGATCTTTGTGTCCTATGAAATTCAGTAAATCATCGGTCAACTTACTCTTTTTTAGCTTTAGGATTTCGAGAGTGTTATGGTAGCCATAAATTATTATTGGAAGTCCCTCACCCCAGTGGGAAACAAGAAGGTTTTAAATACACCCTCGATTCCCGAAGTTAGTTCCTATAAAGATCTTGGTTCATCGAGATCTTATAGTGAGTTTCTGATATCGCGATACCGTTCGTTAACCATGTCTAAACGACTTGCGGTAACCCCAATTGCCAATTTTTTTTTTCTAAAAAATCGACGTAAAAAATCCGGAGCCGATTACAAGTACCACAGAAGTGAATAAAGTGAGTTTTGACGAGGAAGACCTTTCAAATCAGCAAATGAGGGAAGTTTTATTAAAATCTTCGTCTTGTTTCGAAACCTTAGTTTTCCAAGCGGATACGTTTGACATCTCTATCCTGTCAATCGCCGATACAAGTTTAGTTGATCGTGATTTTTGTTACCAAGTGAAACGAACTCGTATCCGTTCACTGAATCTCAAGGTAAGAAGCGCAGGTTTCAAAATCACTGGCTAAAATCATTTCCCTGGGTAGCATATTCGCCGAAAGAAGACGGAGTATATTGTAAGATTTGTGTGCTTTTTTGTAGTGAAGTGGAAGGTATTGGTAAGGGACACCACCAAAAGCCAGGTGTTTTAGTTTCCAGTGGATTTAAAAATTGGAAAAAAGCTCTGAAAAAATTCCTCGAAGATGGTCGCTTGATTATCATAAGAAATGTGTAGTTATAGCTGACCATTTTGAAAAAACCAGGCTTGGAAAACTCGCCGATATTGCGACTCAATTAGATTCTCAGGGAGAAATCGAAAAAGCTAAGAACAGAGCAGTCCTCATTCCAATTATAGAAACTGTTTTGTTTTGTGCGCTGAGCAAGAGCTTCCATTGCGAGGAGATAACGATAGTGGACGACTGACTCTTGAAAGCCGCTCACTCGGGATGGAAAATTTCGGGCATGTCTTCGTTTTCGCGCAAATGGTGGGGATGAAGTTTTAAAGAAACATGTTCTCGAAAGTAAAAAAAAAGCAACTTATATCAGCCCTGACATTCAAAATGAGATTCTAGAGATAAGTGCCAATTTATTAACTGTGAAGCTCGTTCGTGACATCAGCACTGCTGAGTGTTTCACGATCTTGTGTGATGAAACAATACACGTTTCAAGCATAGAAAAAATGTCTTTATGCGTACGTTACGTTGTTCAGAATGATAATGAAAAAATGTGTTTAGGAGAAGACTTTTTAGGGTTTTTTTCCCTTAAACAATCAAAACGCGGAAAACATTTACAATGAAATTTTAAAAGCCTGTAGCGACCTCGGACTTGATATGCAGAAGTACGTTGGCCAGGGGTATGATGGTGCAGCTAATATGGCGGACTGTGTCTCCGGCGTGCAAAAACGCATCAGTGAAAATTACCCAAAAGTCAGATACGTCCACTGCGCGAACCACCGTCTTAACCTTGCAATTTCTAAGGCAATGTCGGTCCCTCTTATGAAGATTACGCTTTCGATACTCGAGGAGGTAACAAGATTCTTCAATAAAAATGCCTGTGCTGGAAAACTTTTTAAAAGATACAATTTCACTGTATGCGCCTGAGAAAAGTAAGAGGCGGTTAGTGCATCTGTGTCAAACCAGATGTGTCGAGAGACATGATAGTGTCAATGTGTTTGTTGAAATTTTTCCTCATTGCTGCATTGACAGAAATATCTTCGGACCCTTCAAGAATCGCTTCTGCAAAAGCTTCTTCCTTCCTGGCTGCACTAGAGAAAAGTGAGTTCATTGTTTGTATGCTTGTTAGTGAAAAGCTCTTGAACTTGACAGTACAGCTGTGTCCATTGCCTTGCAAAATCCTAATATGGATATAATGGGCGCAATGAGGATGATTAGATCGATAATCACAGCTCTGGATAGCATTAGACGCAATAGCGAAGATACTTTCAAAGTCCTTTTTGAACGAGCGTCTACAGTTATGTTAAAAAATTTTGATGCTGTTCTGAAACTTCAAAGAATAATTGGGTGGCACGGACATCGAAACTGCCTTCAGATGCAAACTCCGTTATCGATTAAACTGTTTTCTTACATGCCTAGATGAGCTGAGAACATACCTGGAAAGAAAATTCATGGAAAACGCAGTCTTTCTGGGCTTTCCAGGCTTTACCTCGATTTGCTAGTTTGGAAAATTCAGGATGGCTTAAAAATTTAGCAATCTATTACCAAGATATTTGTTCCGATTCTACTATTGAGGCTGAATATACACTCTGGTGTAATAAAGTCAAAGATCTCCAAAAAGACATGGAAATATTAGATATTTTGGAAAATGCTGATGAAAAGTATCTGCCTAACCTACATAGACTTTTGAAAATACTGACAACACTCCCAGTGTCTACATCTAGTGTAGAAAGGTCATTTTCAACGATGAAGCGAGTAAAAACAGTCGCTAGAAATCGAACATCCAACGAAAGACTCTCTGCCTTGGTCATCCTCGCAGTTCATTGGAACATTTCCCTATGTCCTCAAGAAATTCTCGAAGTCATGGTGCGAAGGAAAAACTGTCGCCTACTTCTTTAACTTGATTATTATTCCCGAGCGCAGGATCGTCTTTGAAAAAAAAGTGGATGAAAACATGAGCAGGCATGTTCATTATCATTAATTGTACTACATCACCTAGTAAAATATAGTTAACAAAAAAATAAATTTCAGTTATTAAACTATTTGTATGGAATATATATTTTATAGAATTAATTCAGATACATAAGAAAACAATTGTTAGTAAAATTGCATTCAAAATTAAGCGATGATATGATATATGTAAATATATAATAAAGATGGAGTAGCCCGGGTCCCCCCTGAAATAAAATCCTGGCTACGTGACTGGTTATAATCATCCAAAAATCCAAATATTTTAATGTCAAGTAAGAAATTCTGAAAATAAAATGTTTTACAAAGTCTAAGTTTTTGCTCAAAATGTTGATTATCCTCTCAACATTTCCAGCTTTAACTTGAAATTACAACTTTGGAACTAAAATTTTAAATTTAAGTTTCCATTTTCTCCTAAGTTTACATTTTGATTTAAATATTTTCCATAAAAATTCACCTTTTTCTATATAATATGATGTTAATCCAAAAATTGTTTGATTTATCTGTTGGAAGCTGCGGATTATGGTAATTATAACAACACACTAAATAAGGTATCACCACGAAACCCTTAATATACCACGGAAGTGCTAGCAACAAAAAATTCCGATTTGTTACCATATATCAAGTGATATATTTTATGTATCCTTTTAGCACTGTATTCGTTACATATTTCTATTTCTTTACTCATTCATCTACTATTATATTTATGAACAGTACAAAGTCAAACGTGAAAAGGCTTACCATAGTGCAAAACATCCAGTATCCGTTAGAAATTGCTATACCTAATTTGAAAATCGTCTTTACTGTTGTACAGACCAAAAAGACACATATTTAGACAGTGTAACCAGTGTATAATAACTTCGAAAATCAATAGAAATAGTAAAATCGAAAATATTTTAGTTGTATAAGCAAATAATTCCATTCATTCGCTCCAAGAGAAGTTTAATACGATTTAATGATGTAGTTTTCTGAACCTTAACGACATTTATATCCTCCAATCTCTTATTTATTATTGTATATCTTGTTCTTAATGAAAGAAATATAGAATAGAAAAATAATACTGCTTTCCATTCATAGTAAAAATCTACTAGTGTCGGTCCAAAAATGTAGAGGGATCTTAAGCCCATTTCTTTAATCCATATGTAGGATTGGACAAGTACGCCAAGAAAATAAATCGCACAGAAAAAACCTTCTGTTACATAAGCATTATACCAGAATCCTGCTTTTATTCCATTTTCAAATCTGATTAAAATGAGGTCTAAATATTTGAGTTTTAAGATTATAGAAGCCCAGTCGTTTATATATAATGAGCTTATCATATTTGCAAGCGTCATGCTTGTCAGGAGGATGTGTCTAACGAAATTTAAGATTATTTGTGTTGATATTAAGCACGGATATATAACTTGTAGTTTGTAAACCAAAGAAACCACAGAGAAGCTTAGGTAAACTAATGCTAGTGTTATAACGTAACATATATAGCAAAAGCGGATGGTCGTTTTATTTTTGTCTTCGGTTATCCAAGGAAATGTTCCTACAATATGTCCCGTTTTATAAGACAGCTCGCAAGAGCGCACATCATTATTTTTATATAGAGACATTTTATCACAACATCATTAAAACAACCTCAAAAGTAGAATCATTAGAGATACTTTGTCAGATATCAATTATGGATTAATGATACGCATCTTATTAATAATTTAATTAGCCTTTGACAAAAGTCGTTTTTATTTTATATCAAATTGTCATTAAATTGGCAACACTGGAAACTAAGTGCAATTTTTATACGTTCGTTATCGAATTTTTAGCCAGTAAGTTAAAAAGTAAAACTGTTTTAACCTTACTCTCGGATTTATCTGTCCGTGTAACTGTCACGAAGTTTTTCGCGAAAAGTATTTAATGAAGATGAGTTGATGTACAAATCTTATCCCTGAAACCAAGAAAGGTTAAAAAATATTTGAGTATCTCTCTGAAAAAATGACCAATTAAATGTTCTGTAATTAAACAGTTAAACGTGCTTAAAATTGAAAATATGTACCAACCGCAACCATAGTCTAGTTTCGGCCTTCCTTGGCCTCATCAGTATGGTACGGTGGTTGTATACACTTCCAACTTAAAGTCGTTAGTCAGTCGTATAAGTATCCAAGAGAGTAATCCTCCATTAGGTGACTTGTAACCAGTGGCGGCTGGCGTATAGGCACTGTGGAACTGCAGCACCCCCAATTTCGCTTACGAGTTTTTTCTCAAGATTTTCTTTATTTCACAATTTGTTGTAGAAATTTTAAATTTTCTCTGCTTTGTTTTTAAAGAAATTTTAGGTTTCGTTCACGAAGTTACGATATTTAAAAACCTATTTTATTTTTAATTTTGATCAAAATCACATTTCGATAAACTAATTTTTGTAAAAGTTTTGAGAAAGAAATCAATATTTAGAGCAGGAATTAAAATGTTAAGAAAAAACTCAAATTTCTTTGAAAATGTCAGCATTTTAGAAAAATAATTACAATTTTAAGAAAAAATCTAAATCAAACTCATCTCGCATTTTACTATTTCTCTGAAAAAATAGGTTAATGCGGTATCTTCAAATTTTTACCTCAAATCTCATTTCGTCTAAAAATGTTGAGTTGGTTTTAGATGTTTCGATTCTTTTAAGAACTTTTGACATTTTTCCTAAAAATTTTATAAAAGGAAATTTTTTCCAAATTTCATTTTTCCTGAAAGTGTCGTTCTTAAAATGTCTTCTAGAAATTATAACTTCTCCCGATTTTTCTTTGTTTTCCTCTAATTTGCTTCAAAAATGTCAAGTTTTTTCACGACACTAACAATTTAAAGTTCATTTCATTTTGTAGTTTTGACAACAAATTTTTGGAAAAAACCCTGAAAGCTCTACACAAATTTTAACATTTTGTAAAAAACAAAAAATGTCGACTTTTTTGCAAAGATATTTCAAATTATTTCTCAAATTTCGATTTTTTTTGTAAGAAATTTTGCTTTTTTCCCTATGAAATTTGTGTTTTTCTCTAAATATTTTATACAAAGAATTTTTTTTTAAATTTCAAATTTCCCTGGATATTTTCTTTTTAAAATATTTTTTCTTGTAGAAATTTTGATTTCTCTCTAATTTGTTTTGGCCAGTAAAAAATTTTTTAACAAAATTTTAATATTTTAAAATTCATTTTATTTTGTAATTTTGATAAAAAACTGAAAATTATTAGGTATACATTTAGGGAAAATAAACTTTAAATTTGCATAAAAATAAGAAAACTTTGGGAAAAATATTAAAATTTTAAGGAAAAATGAAGTTTTGAACATTTTAACCTTTTTTACAATTTGATATTTCTCTAAAACATTGCTACTGCTGTAGGACCAAAGAGAATTCTAAATCGGAATTTCCAATTTTCCTAAAAATGTTAAATTTATTCTAGAAATTCCCAAGTTTGAATTTAGAATTTAAATTTTGATTAAAAAAAACGAAATTTAAAGACCAAACTCAAATTTTCAAGAAAACGCAGATCACATTTCTAGAAAATGTTGTTATCTGTAAACAATATTTTCAAAAAAAAAAAACATTTTAGAAATTAAATTAAAAAATTTATTTGCAATAAATTAATTGTCAAAAATATTTTATAATTTTGACTTTTAAAGTGGGAACTATTGAAATTTTTGAGATAATGAGTCAACATTTCTAGAAAAGTCTTAAAATTTCAAAATTAAAATTAATCAAAATGTTGAAAAAAATTCATTAACAATTTACTGTTCTAATTTAATTTTTTTTCTACTAATTTTGAAGTTCCAGAGAAATTTCAAATATCAAATATTCCAGCTTGAAGCCAATTTTTTGTGATTAAAATTTCAAATTTTGCCAATTTATTTGTATATTAAATGGAACTTTTTTTGGAAATTTGTTTCAAAACTTTGCACAATTTTAAAAATATAAAATTCATTTTTTCAAATTCGAGTGTTATTTCAAAGTTTTTCTTGAAAAATGTAAATTTAAAAAAAATATATTACCACTTTTAAAAAATAAAGCAAAAGTTATCAGAAAATGCGAATTTTTAAAAAAAAGGCAAATATTTTGAAATTTTCATAGAAAGTCAAATTTTCAAAAGAAACCAAAGATTTTGAAAAAAATCTTTAATTTTTAAAATGGTCGACATTTTGAATAATTTTGGGAATGTAAATAAAAGACGAATTTTTGGAAAAATATGGACATTTTAAATAAACTGCAGAGTTTTTAATTAAATTTTTAAAGAAGCTTAATTTTTTTGAATATTGGAGAAAACTGAAAATTATGAAAAAATTCGTAATTATCGAAAAAGTTGAAATTTTGAAAAGGTAAAGTTTTGAAAAAGTTCAAGTTTAAAAACAGTCTTTTCTTTTAAGTCGAAGATTTAATTGAAAAGGTTAAAAAAAATGTATGAACAAAATTAAAAAAAATATATAATTTTTAAAAAAAATATAAAAGAAAACTCAAAATTATCAAAACATTCTTAATTATCGAAAAAGTTGAAATTTTGAAAAGGTAAAGTTTTAAAAAAATGTCGAAAATTTCAATAGTTCAAGTTTGAAAACAACAATCATTTCTTTTAAGTCAAAGATTCAATTGAAAATGTTTAAAAAATGTATAAACAAAATTAAAAAAAATAGAACTTTTTAAAAAAGTCAAGTTTTCAAAGTAAAAATTTTGAAAAAAAAATCGAAGTTTTAAAATGGATTCGAAATTTTACGAAATATTAGTCAAAAATGTCAATAAAAGAGTTTAGGAAATGTCTGACTTAAAAAAATTACAATTTTCAAATAAAGGATCGACAGTTTACAAGAAATGTCAAAATTTTGAAAATGGTGGAAAAAATAGTCAAAATATTTGAGTTTGTCAAAAATTTTAAATTTTGGAAAATGCCAAAAATTTTGAAAAATTCAAACATTTAAAAAAGGCAGAAATTTGCAACCAAGTGGGAATTAAAATAAAAGGTTGAAAATTTCCAAAAGGTGCAGATTTAAGAAAAGGTTAAAATCTTTAATAAAGAAAGTCGGAATTTGTTGACAAGGCAAAAATTTTCAAAATCATTCAAATTTCCAAAAGGAAGTCGAAATTTTGCAACAGAAATTTTCAAAAGAAAAGGGTCGAAATTTAGTCGTAATTAAAAAAATATTAAAATTTGCAAAAGACTTGGGAATTTTTATCGAATTTACGAAATTTTAAAAAAGTTTAAATTTTGAATATTTGTGAAATTTGCACTTAAATTTTCAATAAAAACCAAATTTTTTGAAACCAGAATATTGAAAACAGGTGAAAATTATCAGGTAGATCGAGGTTTTAAAAACTAGAAATATTCAGAAGTTAAAATTTTTGGTAGTTATAATTTTGAATCAAAGTGGAAAATTTTTTAAAAAGTTGAAATTTTAGGTCAAAAACATTAAAATTTTGAAAATATGTCCAACATTTCATAAATTTTAAATATTTTCAAAAAAAACGAAATTTTGAAAAAATTTCGAAAATTAAGCAGTAACGAAATTTTCAACAAAAAATTAAAAAATAATCGAAATTTTGCAAAAAAGTCGCAATTTTGAAAAATAGTTGACCTTGAAATAAAAACCAGTCGAAACTATTAAAAATCGAAATTTTCAATAAAAAAATTATGCTTTCAAAAAAAAATAATAACAAAGATGAAATTAGGAGAAAGTCAAATATTTAAAAAGTCAAAATTGCAGTTTTGAAAAAATTTACATTTTCATAATGTAAAAATTAAAAAAAATGTAATAATTAATTTAAAAAAAATTACAACAAGAAAGACACAACATCGAAAAATCCAAATATTTAGGAAAATACGGAAATTTTTAAAAGAGTATTCACATTTTTTCAAAAAAGTCAATACTTCAAAATAAAAAGGTCCAGATTAAAATAAAAAATCTAAATTTTGCAATACAGTCGAAATTTGGAAAAACAATCCAACCTTTCAAAAAACGCGACATTATCAAAAGTTTTTATTGTCAAGTTTTCAAGGAAATCTAAAATTTTCGAAAAGTAACGTTTTGAAAAAGTCGAAATCTTAAAAATTTTAAAGCGTTAAACATTGTCGCAGCACCCCCATTAGTTTTGGCTATGAGCCGCCACTGCTTGTAACTGACTTAACTGTTTATTACGCAAACATTTTCGCTACATGCTAATTGAAGCATTCTTCTCTGCTGCTGAGATATATTTTCAAATTTAAGCACGTTTAACTGTTTAATTACAGAACATTTAATTGGTCATTTGTCAAAACTAGATGTAACTAAAGAAGTCACGCCGAGGATGTTTGTATCTATGGATGTTGCGATGCAACCCGTGATACAAGCTTTGCCTCATCTACGTGAACTTTGCAATTGCAATCTGATTTTTATTAGATTCTAATGAAATTAGATTTCAATTGCATCGTAATAAACTTGTATATATTTGTATATCCAAGGCTTATTATCTCATCTCTCTGAAGATGATAACTTGACTATCGAAAGGCCTTAGAGCAGCTGTGCTCTATTTTTTAATCTTTCTTGGTTTCAGGGAACAGTATTTGTATATCAATTTTTGAAGATAACCAAGGACAAGTCTGTTCCACCAAAAAAAAAAAAAATGAAGATGAAGCCTTCCGATAGAACTTCCAGATCTGGGGAAAATCACGTCAAGTCTGAACCCCTCACCTTCTGTGCATTGGGCACTAAAAAATAAAAGTTCTCCTTTCAGATTCTGCCGGAGGTCCCTAGAGTACTTTGCATTGGTACTGATCTGTCATTAAACTATTTGATCACTAAGAAGAAAGTGATCCACTGAACAATTTTACTTGAACTCTCAATAATTTTTGTGGTCAGAAAAAGGTCCAGTAGACAATTGAAAAAACAGAAGGTCTACCTTTTTTTAACAACAAACAAAAGCCGCTTAACATTTCTGAACTTCAACAATCACTATCATTGGGGAGCTATGCCGTGCCCTGGAGCATTGGACCTTTTTGCTCCCCCTCTCGAAGAGTTGACTCCTAATTGAACTTAAAATTTTTCTAGTTTTTGTCATTTTGAATAGATTACAAAAGCTTACCAAAGATAAAATGAACCAATACACATTGGCAGTTGCTATTCCGAAATGCAACCTTTTTCCACTGTTGTCCACTCCAAATAGGCTCAAATTTAAGCAATATAACCAATGAACCACGACATACAATGTCAACAGAAATATCGAACAAGAAAATATTTTATCATAAACGAGAACTATTGCTTTTAATTTTTTGTACAAAGTTTCTGCACATAACAGCAAACTCAATTGTGCAGTCTTATTATGTAATACTTTCATTGTGAAACTGCTTTCAATTTTGGCGTTGATCAAGGTGTATCTACTGTATAACGATAAACACACTGAGAATAACTATTATGCAGGTTTGGATTCCATAAAAAAAGTCTACACCAGTTATGCTGTATATATATAGAGATCCATGGCCTATTTCCATCCACCATACGTACAGTTCGTAACATAATCCACTCACTATACTCAGAGTGCAGCTAAATTGAAGCCAAAGTGGATGATGCCAAAAGTACATTTTAGGAGTCATTCCTCTTCCAAGTTTGCTTAGATGATAGTCAAAGTCCTTTAGTTGCGCTATCAAAACAATCCAATTGTTCATAGTGACGTAATGAACCTAACATACACGAAACAGTTAAAATTGAGAGCAAACAATCTCTTGTCAGATCCAAAATTCGTTGAGTACCAATTAAGCACGGATAGATGCTCTTTATTTTGAAAGTTACTGCGATTATCCTCATGTTAAGATAAATTGCGATTAAAAGTAACACAAACGCGACATTGGCTTTTTTCTTGAATATTTTAACTTTATCTTTGACTAGCCAAGGAGTGGTTCCAAGGTAGTTTCCAATTTTGTACGATAATTCACAAGAGCGAAAGTCATTCTTTCTGTATAATGTCATTATTTTGTATCACTTAATTAAGCAAAGGAAGTTCAACCGTAAAGATAAGTTAATAAACTGTTTTTCGAACGAAACACTTTGGTAATCGATAGTAAGTTTTATTTACAATAATGTTTTTTTTACTGTCATCATTAACTGGATTAAGCAATATTGATTGAGATTATAACTTCTTTACTTTCAATGTTTCTAGACCATTTGAGATTTTCGTAATAACTTATGTATTACCACTGCTATGTAGCACCACGAGCAAAAAAACACTGCAGCAAAATTAATCGTTGGAGCATTATCAATTTTTTGTGGTACACAGAAAAGTCAGTGATGACTACAAAATTCGGTTTCCGGAGTTGCAACCTCCGTCAGAATCCCCTCACAAAATATTCTGAACCATGAACGAATTATGTTATTATTATTATGTTATGTTGTAAGAAAAAGCTTGACTGATACCAAAAAAGTTTTTCTTCTCATTAAACTGGGTTCATGAAGCAAATTGACATCACATATAAGTGATGCATAAGTGGTGCCAATTTTTTTTGGCGATTGTCTCCAATTGAGCTTCAAACAATTTTCAAAATTGTGCAATGAGGAAAATGTAAAGATTACAATATAAATTTTATTAAAGTCAAACAATTTATTTAAAAATGTTGTGAGATTTCTGGATTTCATTAAATCCAGCTTTTTATCCAATAATCACCTTCATTTTGGAAATTATTTTGTAAAAATGCAAAAAGTGCTTTCTGCAGTTATATGTTTCTGTTTTACTTTCAGACTCATTCATGGGCCCCTTAAAGAAACAAACATTATTAAAAGCAAACATTTCAAACGAAATACTCGAGAAATATTTTCTGACAAACATTGCAAACTTCCGAAGATTTATGAATCTAGAGAAACAGAGATGTTGACTGAACGTCTCGTTCAAGAAATTGACGCTTGCCTTAAATGAGATTTCAAGGAGAAGAAAATTCCATTGATCAAATTTAAAATTACAGTCTACTCACCAAAGTTCCAAGCATCCAAACGATGTTTGTAACAGCTAGACCAATTCTAATATCATCAAATGTTACCGAGGTGCTAACTATCACAGCATCTATGCAGGTCAAAATTTGAACAATAACAATTCCACAACACAAAACGAAAGGCCAGCCATATATTTGTGAGAGAAGGTCACATATTTTGTTCATTTTGATGAACATTACTTTTAAACAAGTTCACATTTATTTTTCTAGTACAGACGTTTACGTGCAAAATTCTTGTATAATTCTTTGTTCAACTGCTTATATTTCAAGCTCAATGAATGAGCAAATATGTAGAAAAATCCACCAATCCGCGCAGCAAAATATAAATGGACTATCGTTATCAAATTACCCCAAAAAGATGCAAGCATTCGGTGCTTCAATGAAAGTAAACCCTCATATAATATAAGGGTAATAAAAAAGGACGAGTGACCAATCTCCACAAAACATGAACTAAAGAAAAAGTTTTCCTTAGATGGACCTTCAAATTTTAAAATTTCTTCTTCAATATGTTTGTATTCCCTGAACAATAAGAGCCAATATTCCATTTTCCACGCTGATAATAGTATAGTGACGACATTAAATGATATAAAAAGAGTATGACGAATAATATCCATGCATCTTAGACTTATAAATAAAAGTGAATACACTGCTTTTATCTTCAAATGAATACAATACATGGAAATCGAGATCAATAGTATCGTGAACAATATTGCAGATGTCTTGTATACACGAATTTTCTTCGGGCTAAGCGTTCTAGGGGGCAGTATAAAAAAAAAGTTCGATATTCTGTAGTTTAATTCCCAAGGATACACTCTTAACGACATGCTATCTAACATATTTCAACGAAAACAATAATTTTGTAGGTGATCTAGTTAACTCAATTGGCACTTGAAACAATTTTGTGACTTAATGACCCATTTAATATCCTAATAGAATGGTTATTATCGTAAACCTAATTAAATGTACTAAATAATTATATTTTGAATAATGCAATCCATTACTAAAAGGATTATAAATAGTTGACAATTTCGATATTTTTTGACAATTTAGACTTAAATTTTGGTTTTTTTGACAATTTTGACTTTAAAAATTTCAGCTTGTTTCAAAATGTTCGCATTTTTAAAATTCAATCCTTCTTTGAAAAGTTTGTCTTTTCCTTGATATATTTTTCTAAATCTAATTCATATAAGAAACAATGTTTTGAGAAAAATTCAACATTTTCAAAAAACAAAACGTAAATTTTGTGTGACTGAAGAAATTATCGATAATTTGAAAAAAAGTTTACATATATATTCAAGTAAAGCCAAAACCTTTTTGTAAATTTTACTTTTTTTGAAAATACATGATACTTCTTAAAATTTTGAAACTTTCGATTCGATTTTTTAATGTCAAGCTTTTTCCGATTTCACCTTTCCTTAAAATTTTGGTTTTCCAACAATTTCGAGTTATATTTGAAGAAGTCAACTTTTTTTGTTGAAAATATCGACTCTATATTAGACAATCGTTGTTCCAATTTTTTGTGTTTTTGGGCGCATTTTCACGATAATCTTAGGAACGACTAAACCGATTTCGTAGAAGTTTCACTGAGTACACATGGGGGTATTTTCTCAGCCATAATTTAGACTAATTTTTCACTCATTTGGATGTAGGGAATTCGATCCCGATTCTTATTTCTAATCCCAGGATTTCTAGACTACATTTACTCAATCCCGGGATCCCGGGATTATTTCGGTATTGAAGGTTACAAATAATAAATAATCAGCTTTTTAACCAACAAATCAAAGCAGTCAACGTAATCAAAATTTAGACAAAAACAACGTATTTTACGGTAAAAACGCAGATATAATTAATCAGACTTCAGAAGTAGACGAACCAGGCTTTAAATCACTGAATCGTTATGTTGAAGTTATTCTTTTTCAAGAATCAATAACAGCCTTTTAAACTCAAGGCCCATCCTTTCATTCATGATTTTTTGAAGCCCACTTCATCCATGCAGAAGGTGGTCTCTCTACTCCGACGTCAAATATTTTGCAATTAATTTTTTAATTTATCTGCGTGAGCTTATTATTCGCATATTATTTATTTAAATTTGCTTTTGTATCTTATTTGTTTAATATTTCACCAACCCTAACTTGACAGCAAATTTTATCTTAATAAATTCAGGATTTTCATTTCCTTCTCGAAATTTCGATTATCAAATCCAAGTTTTATAAAAATACTTTCCAAATTTTAACTCAAAATTTTAACTTGCGGATTTCACCTTAAAAATTTTGAATGTGTTTCTTGAACTGTTATCTTTTATCTGAACATTTCGATTTAATCCTCGATATTTCGTTTTAAAGTCGAAATTTCAGAAAAATTGAAATTCCTATTTTAGGTTTGCATCAAAATAGAAGATTAAAATTGGTGAAAAAAACCTGAAATTTTTCTTCTCAGATCGCGTTGCCTTGAAATGTATGAGATTTGTTGATTTATGTTGGAAAATAAATTAGCAAAAAAAAAGTAGAAACAAAATTCTTTTGCATGAGGCAGGAAAACTTTTCACTCCGCCCGCGGCCTCTTCAATGAAATTTTCTTTCATAAGCTTAGGAAATTAGCCCTTAAAGAGAGGCCTAAGTCAGGGATAAGCAAGACGTGGCCCGCGGGCCACATCGGCCCGCATAACATTTTTCTGCGGCCCATCTAAGCTCTACTGTTTTACGTAAAAATTTTGGAAAAGAAAATGTCGAACAATTTGATGAAAAAACAGAACATACATTTCCATTATTCATGAAATATCTTGGACATGAGAGTAGGCAAGATTTTCTTTAAGGGGGAAGGGGCAACAACAAATATTCTAAAAAACTGATGGGTAAAGAAGAACACCTTCTGGCTGTAATGTATATGTATTAGTAATGTGTATTTTTACTTAAAAACTACAGAATTGGGGACATCGCATTTTCAAATTAAAGTTAAAATTTTGAAAAAAGCCCAATCTTAAGAAAAAGCTTTTGGAGAACTTTAAGAAATGTCGAAATTTCGAAAAAGTGGAAATGTAAAAAGACGAAATTTCCAAAAAGAAATTTTTGTAAAAAGAGTTGTAATTTCCAGAACAAGTCGAATTGCGAAATTTTTTTAAAAAAAGTTTAATTTTGTAAAAAATATACAAAGTTTGAGAAAAGGGTAGAAATTTCGAAAAAATGTTTCAAGGAAAGGATGAAATCTGAAGAATTGGAAAGTCCTTCAATTGAATACATTTTGATAAAAAAACAGAACATAAATTTCCACTATTCATAAAATATCTTGGACATGAGAGTAGGCAAGATTTTCTTTAAGGGGGAAGGCGCAACAACAATCATTCTAAAAAACTCTTGGGTAAAAAAGAAAACCTTCTGACTGTAATCTATATGTATTAGTAATGTGTATTTTTACTTAAAAACTACAGAATTGGGGACATCGCATTTTCAAATTAAAGTTAAAATTTTGAAAAAAGCCCAATCTTAAGAAAAAACCTTTTGGAGAACTTTAAGAAATGTCGAAATTTCGAAAAAGTGGAAATGTAAAAGAGACGAAATTTCCAAAAAGAAATTTTTGTAAAAAGAGTTGTAATTTCCAGAACAAGTCGAATTGCGAAATTTAAAAAAAAAAGTTAAATTTTTAAAAAAAATATACAAAGTTTGAGAAAAGGGTAGAAATTTCGAAAAAATGTTTCAAGGAAAGATGAATTCTGAAAAATTGGAAAGTCCTCCAATTGAATACATTTTGATAAAAAAAACAGAACATAAATTTCCACTATTCATGAAATATCTTGGACATGAGAGTAGGCAAGATTTTCTCTTTAAGGGGGAAGGGGCAACAACAATCATTCTAAAAAACTGATGGGTAAAAAAGAAAACCTTCTGGCTGTAATGTATATGTATTAGTAATGTGTATTTTTACTTAAAAACTACAGAATTGGGGACATCACATTTTCAAGCAAAAGTTAAAATTTTGAAAAAAGCCCAATCTTAAGAAAAAACCTTTTGGAGAACTTTAAGAAATGTCGAAATTTCGAAAAAGTGGAAATGTAAAAGAGACGAAATTTTCAAAAAGAAATTTTTGTAAAAAGAGTTGTAATTTCCAAAATAAGTCGAACTCAGGTAAAAAATACAACTTTTAAAAATAATAATTTCAGAACCTTTATTTTATTTAAATTTTGTCATATTTTTGAAATTATTCAAGAAATCTTTTTTTTCAAGATTTCGTAAAAATATTCTTCTCAGATTGTTTAGATTTCTATTAAAATTTCGATCTAATTAAAAAAAAATAAACGAATTTTGTGAAAAAGTCTAAATCTTTGGAAAAAATTCCATATTAAATGGAAACGTCCAAAAACAGATAAAATTGAAATTTGAGTTAAAAGTCAAAATTTGGAGAATAACATGAATTTTGGACAAGCTGAAATTATCGGGAATAAAATTTAAAAAAAATCAGAAAAAACAAAAACTCAGGATTTTTGCAAATTACGTTACAAATTACAAAAAAAAATATTGAACTTTCTAGGAAACATTCCAAATTTCCAAAAGAAGGTCCAATTTTAAGAGGAAAATTTAAAAAGGTAAAATTTTTAATAAATCATATTGAAAATAAAAACCTAACTTTCTCAAAAACTTCGAGAAATGTGCAAAATTCAAAAAAAATCAAATTTTCAAAGATCTAATTTTGTGAAAAGGCGCAATTTTCAAAAAAAGTCCAACTCTGAGAAAGAAAAATCGCAAATTTCAATAAAAGTGTTGAAATTACAAGAAATCTTTTTCGGGAAATCCCCAAAAATATTTTTCGCAACAACAGAAAAGTGAACATTTCTAGAACCAAAACCATTTGATCTAAAAGTCGTAGTTTATTAAAAAAGACAAATATTCAAGAAAATGACAAAATTTTGAAATAAATGAACCATTTTTGAAAAAGTCCAAAAAGTAGGATTTTGAAAACAAAATCGAAATTTCGAAATAGACAAATTTTGAGGAACAGGCAAATTTTAGATAAAAGGCTATTTAGGTAAAAGACTATTTTAGAAAAATTCGAAATTTTGACAAAAAAGACGAATTTAACAAAAAAAAAGAAAAAATTTATTGAAATATTAAATATCGGATATCGAGATAAAAATCAAGATTTCCTAAAAAAGGCAAATTTTAGGAAATCAGTCAGAATTTATAAAAGAATCGGAATCTAACAGATCAAAATTTTTAGTAAATGTTCAGAAAAATATCGGAATTTGAAAATAAATTCTAGAAAACTTTGAAATGGACAAAAACTTGTCCAAAGAAAGTCAAATTTAAAAAAAGTCAAAACCCCGAGAAAAAGACGACATTGTAAGCGAAATTTTGCAAAAAAGATCTAAATTTTGAGAAAAAGCATTTAATTTTATTGAAACTTCGAAATTCAGAAAAAGAGTAATTTTTAAGAGAAAAGTCGAATATTTATTTTTTCTGGACTCTCTGGGCGAGTCAGAGGAAGACAGGCTCCCTACCTTGCCCCAACAGACATCTGAAAATGTCAAATATTGTGATAACACCTCGAATTTTTGACAAAAAAGTTGAAACTACTAGAAATTTGGATTAAAAAAGAGTTGAAATTTACAAGGAAATTTTTGAAATTTAGAATTTTGATAAAAAGCATTTAATCTTAGTAAAACTTCGAAATTCAGAAAAAGAGTAAATCTAAGAGAAAAATCGAATATTTATTTTCTCTGGACTCTATGGACGAGTCAGAGGAAGACAGGCTCCCTACCTTGCCTCAACAGGTGTCAGAAAATATCAAATATTGTGATAATACATCGAAATTTTGACAAACAAGTTGAAACTACCAGAAATTTGAATTAAAAAAGGGTTGAAATTTACAAAGAAATTTTTGTCCTTTCACAAAGATTTTAAATTTCTACAAAATATACCTTTTTGTCAAAAGATCAACCAGATTTCGAAAAAAAGGGAAATTTTAATAAACAAGCTGAAATTTTCAGAATCAAAAAAAGGCGAAATTTTCAGGAAAAGTCGAATTTCGAGAAATGACGAAATTTAAGAAAAAGACGAGGAACTTTTAAATTCAAAATTTTGACGGTCATGTTTGATGAAAGAAGGCAAATTTTATGAATAAATACAAAATTAAAAAAAAAAGTCAAATTTTGTAAAAAAATATACAAAATTTGAGAAAAAGGTAGAAATTTCGAAATGTTTCAAGGAAAGGATGAATTCTGAAGAATTGGAAAGTCCTCTAATTGAATATATACAAATTTTCAATTTGCTGCATGAAGCAGGGGGTGCAAGCGCCCCAGCATTCATATTTTTCTTATAAGCGGTCCGCGCAACATTTTTAGCCTTGTATTTGGCCCGCGGTAAAAAAAGGTTGCTCATCCTGGTCTAAGTGATTGCCTAATTTAAGTAACCTATACTATCCAGAAAGACGAACTGAAGTAAAACAAAATATTATAAACAAAGAAATTATAGAATTCAAAGACAGTAGCTTCAAGTAGCTATACTTAAGAAACAAATTATGTTTCAATAATAATAATAATAACAAAACAAAACCTAATTTAGTTAATGGGTAAACTTACCAATGATATAAGCATCCAATAACCGTTGGAAATGGCTACTCCTAACTTAAAGCCGTCGCTGGAAATGCTAGTCACTCCAAATAAGCTCATGTTTAAACAAAACAACCAATGAACGATCACTTGGAAAAACATAAAGAACAACGGCCAAGAGTATATTTGACTAATGAGTTCTGTCGTTTTGTTTAATTTTTCCATCGTTTCCCTCAAGCTATCAAAAGTTAGAAAGTTTTTTAATTCAACACTAGCCACCAGGATTTCTTTTTCGAACTTTCTACATTTCGGTTTAACTATAATTTGCAGCTGATCGTTCAGCATTTTGTATCTGTACGTTAACGAGAGACAAAAGAAATGAAGGATCATCAGTGTTTTAATGATGTAGAAAATATCGAAGTAATGTTATGGAGTGTCCTACGAAAGGTTTAACACTATTCGTGTAGTATATCCAAATGTATGCTTCATAAACAACACCAATTAGGAAGCTAAAAATATAAATAAATTCTTGAATTGCAGCATTGTATTGTATGCTTTGTCTAATCTTTGGTTTTAATTTCAAAAGATCTTTATCAATCTCTTTGAGGATTTTGATAGTCTTGGGCCAGTTTTCCATGTACATCAGAGAGGTAATGATTGCTATTGCAGTAAAGGTACCCAATAGTATGTGTCTTAGCATATCTAGCAACTGCTGTGTTGGAATTAATATTCCATAGATTACACGAATCTTTATGTACAGAGAAACCATTGATACCAAAGATAATCCAATAGAAAGAAACAACGTGTAACGTATAAAATGCTTTCTTGATTGTATCATTTCTTTATCTTTTGTTAAAATTGGTGTTAAACCCATATATGTCAAAGTTTTATAGCACAGTTCCCAGGAGCGAACATCATTAAATTTAAACAAAGACATGTTTTAACATCGACTGGTTAGGTGTCGAGTAAGTGAATCGATATGCTAGAAAATAATTAGAAGCGTGTGTATTCAATATTAACTAGCAGTTTCTTGAAATTATTCGTTTGGTTATATTGATTTCTTTAGGCGATGTTTTCAATTGAAGCTATTAGAGTAAATTGAAAATTGATGTAAGTGATTATTGAAATTAATCAAATATAGCGCATGCTTATTATCAAGTTAAAAAGTTTAATAAATACGTATGTAGGTGCATATTTCCTATTTACAAATCTATTTCATTAAAGTAAAAAGTTAGCAAATGTCATTAAGGGCTATGTTTTCAATCTGAGTTTTTATTAATGTATTATTTATTAATTATTTATTAATTATTAATAATCGTGCGTACAAATAATAAAAAAAGGAACATTATATACCTTTGTTAATATATGCCCAAATATACCCAATATTATAGGTGGGTAACTGAAATTCCGTTTTAGGCATTTATAAATACCACATAATTAGCGACATTCATTTTCCAAAATTCCAAGTATAGGCTTTATTTTCTTCCGAAAAATGTGGACTCTAAATTCAAAATGTTGAGGATTCTGGAGATTTTTACGTTTTTCTTTCCAACATTACGAATCTAAAATCGAAACTTCTTCTCAAACATTTTTATTTCAGACTTTTTTATTCAATATTGACTTTTTTGAAAAATTTTAGGACTTTATTTGGTGATTTCGATTTTTTGTTTTGATTTGTTTTTAAAGTTTCGAGTTCAAATTCGAAATTCTTTCTGTAAGTATTAAGTATTTCTTCAAAAGATTGCTTTCTTAAAATCCTAAGTTTAAAAATTCTGATTTTGTTGTCGAAAGTAATACCTTAATCTAGAGATCAAAAAAATGTACTTGTAACTGATTTTTTTGCAAATAACCCATAATGACTGGACATTTTTTAATAAAATGTTATCTTCAAGCAAGCAACTTTTACATTTTTCAAAAATTTTTTGGTTTTAAAATGGACTTATTCTAGAGATTTTTACTTTCTTAGCTACATAAGTTCTACAGTTATGAGCACAGCGGTCCAGTAAAACAAAGGGTTACAAATAAATCAACACCCTGGTGCAACAGGACGCTCAGCAAATTAAGAGCTGAAACGAGAAAACTGGTCAATAAGGCTAAACGCACCAATAACTGGAGCGAATACAAAAAAGCCTTAACAGAATACAACAAAAAGCTTAGAAGATCTAAAAGGAAATCATGGAGAAGCTTTTGTGAGGGGATTAAAGACGTGCCCCAGTTAATGCGACTTCAGAAAATCCGATCCAAAGATTACTCAAATGGAATAGGACTTCTCCAACACCAAGAGGGAAGTTACACCAAGAACTGCCTGGAGAGTGTAAGGTTGCTAATGCGAACTCACTTCCTGGGATCTATAGAAATTGGAAATACCCACAACAGTGCTGCGTTTGCTGGGGGCCATTTACGCCCCTACAATCGAGTAAAAAACCTGGCGGGGAAAATATTTAAAAAAAATATGATAAAATGGGCGGTGAATTTCTTCGAGCCCTATAAATCACCAGGAGAAGATAAAATCTTTCCAGCCGTACTACAACACGGCATAATGGAAGTTATAAATCCACTAGCTACAATCTTCAAAGCTGGTTACACGTTAAGCTACATTCCAATAAGCTGGAGGGACGTAAATGTGGTCTTTATACCAAAGGCAGGCAAACGACCGTCTGCGCAGCCTAAATCATATAGACCCATTAGTCTAACGTCATTTCTCCTTAAAACAATGAAGAAAATTATGAACCAACACATTAGAAGCGAAGTACTGTTAAAGAATCCGCTTCATGATAATCAATTTGCCTATCAAGAAGGCAAATCCACAGAGACAGCCTTACACAATCTTTCCAAAAAGATAGAAAGTGCACACTCAAACAAAGAAATAGCGCTTTGTGGAGTTATAGACATAAAGGGTGCTTTTGATAACACTTCATATGAATCCATAAAAGCAGCAGCTATCAAAAAAGGTTTTGGGAAACCTACCATCGACTGGATTGTCTCCATCTTAGATGGTAGAAGGATCAAAGCAACCTTAGGCAGTGATTCAGTCACAGTGAGCGCAATAAAGGGTTGTCCCCAAGGAGGCGTTTTATCTCCACTGCTGTGGTCCATCGTGGTTGATGACCTCTTAAATATACTGCATTACTAGGGCGTTGAAGCAATAGCTTATGCAGACGATATTACTGTCATTATCAGAGGCAAAAACGATAAAATCCTGTCGGATTTAATGCAAAAAGCCCCGAACACCATAAACAACTGGTGTTCAAACCAAGTGTTAAGCGTAAACCCAAATAAAACAATTATAATTCCTTTCACAAAGAGAAGAAAGCTAAATCTAACAGCTCCCACTATGAATGGAGTTCAACTCAACTTCTCAAGTGAGACTAAATATCTAGAAATAGTCCTAGACCAAAAGCTCACCTGGAATCCTCATTTGACTAGAATAATCAAGGGAGTCACGACAGCGTTCTGGACATGACGCAGATGGTTCAGCAAAACCTGGTATCTGAAACCGAAAATGATCTATTGGTCATATAGGATGATAATTACACTCCTGATCAAATAAGCTGCTTTAGTATGGTGGCCAAAAATAATGAAAAAGACAGCACAAAACCAACTCAACATAGTTCAAAGGTATCTGGGTATAACAGGCGCAATGAACACCTGCCCAACAGCAGCAGTGGAGGTAATGCTAGGTCTAATTCCTCTCCACCTTTTAATGAAGAGGGAAGCGATCAAAGGGCCCTCAAGATTACTGCAATTAAAACAATTTAAAGAAAGAGACTTCGCTGGTCACATGGGAATCCTTAAGGAATGTAACCCGGTGATTTTATCAAAATCGGTTCATTACATACAACCCAGGTACAAATTTGATCATTCCTTTGAGGTGGACTCAGCTAGCCACACTGACGTTCAATCAGTACCTTAAGAAAAACACAAATTATTCATCTGGTTTACAGATGGATCAAAGGCAGCACATGGGACTGGAGTGGAAATTTATAGCCCTAACTATAGGTTTTCTAAAGCCTCGGGAAACGATCCAACTGTCTTTCAAACTGAAATACATGCAATAGAACTCTGCGCCTACAACTGTCTTAGAAGAAGCCTGAAAGGAACAAAGATTAACTCTGACAGCCAAGCGGCAATAAAGGCTCTCAGCAGCTGCCTTGTCAAATCCAAACTAGTTTGGGACTGTCAACAAACGTGAAAACGACTGGCTAAACACAACATGATCACCCTTAAATGGGTGCCAGGGCACAAAGAAATACAAGATAATGAAGCTGCGGACCAACTCGCTAGAGAAGGATCTGCATCATCATTTCTTGGACCTGAACCGGCTTTTGGTTTTTCTAAAAGTCAAATCAACAATGAGGTCAAAAAATGGGAAGCAAAGTCACTGGAGATCACATCTAGGACGTCGACAGGCGAAAAGATTCATATCTGGAACGCTTGAAAAGACAAAGGTCTACTTAGAATTCAGCAAATCCGAATTGAGGATCCTAACCGGCCTCTTAACAGGACCATTGCCCTATGAGGTACCACCTCAAGAAAATGGGTCAGGCTGAAACAGACCTATGTCGCTTTTGCGCAGAAGCTGCGGAGACTGCAGAACATGCGCCATGCAAGTGCGATGCGCTTGCACGCAAAAGGCACGTCCAACTTGGATGGGCGTCCTTAGACCCCTCAGATGTGGAAAAACTCAATCCCAGGTCCATAATAAACTTCTACAAGAGTTTGAACCTGGAAACTACATAGATCAGGGTATGCACAAACGATCTCCTTAGGCCGAGGTGCGGGGTGGACGAAGAGAACCACGAAATGATCCATATAAAATTTAATCTAATCTAATCTATGTTGCAGGCTTTCTTGGTCCCTGTGGTAACCTACTTATTACTATTACTCTAACTCGCCAAGCTTGAAAAGGCATACACGATACTTACATACAATGCAGGGAACTAACCCAGTTCCTTTGGTAAAAAAATTAAAATTATTTTTTTTATTAATTATGTAGCTATTGGATGCACATTTATCATTTCGGAATAACTAATAACTCGTTTGACAACGGTCATAAACAAAATATCGCGAAAATATCCTTAATGCTTTGTTATTGTTTCAAATACTCTGTACTTCGCAATCGGAGAATTTGCTTCAAACCAGGAGGGTCGTGTTAGCGGGAGTTATGGCTCAATTCGTCCGCGTCGTCTCTTTTAAAGAGTCGAATAATAATTTTTTTCGACTTCCTGTCTTTATCAATTCTTTCGAAAATGTAGTAAAGATTATTGACATAATGATTGAGACATCCTATATAATTTCACAAACATCAATACACTTACCATAGATCCGATCAGCCATATAGCGTTCGATATAGCTATTTGTGCTTTAAAGTTTGGGCTAAAATCCATCGACACTCCGCAAATACTCAAATTTAAACAAAATAACCAATGGACTACCTCCAATGCGAATAAAAACAACAAATTTGGTGCAAAAATATCAGCAAACATACTAGACATCTTATTCATTTTTCTGTATAGTCCATCGAGATGCTTTATGGAGGAAACCGCACTAAGTCTTCTCGAATTTATAGCACCTCGTACTCTAAAAATCCGTGTCAGTTCTTTATTTATCGTTGAATATCTCGCAGCAATCGAAGATGAAAATACTTGTAAAAACTGCGCTATCCTTGCCATATAAAACAAATGTACCAAAGTTATAGCATGACCGAAAAACTGCGTTAAAGAAACTTCTTTTAACCAGATATATGCTTCATAGGATACCCCGGATATGAAAAAAATAGTTGTGAAACTTTCCGCGGCGTAGGAAGATGACAACACGTGAATTTTAAAAACCCCGCCAAATTTCAAAATATCACTGTCTAATTTTTTAATTTTGGTAATTAAATTCGGCCAAGTTTCTCTAAAATGAAGAGTACCCAATAGAACTGTTATGTTCCACGAACCAAGAATAAAGTGACGTAAACAATCGAGAAATTTTTGTGTGTCGCCCAAAAAAGTATACACCAAACGAACTTTTATGTGAAAGCAATATATGGAAGCAACTAGGAGAGTTAGAGCGATAAAAATAATGTAAATAGCGTTAAGATTTTTTTTTCTGGTGTGTTTAAAATCACTTGTCAACCAAGGGGTTGTACCGAGATAATTTCCGATTTTAAACGAGAACAACCACGAACAAGGATTTGAAATATAAACTGGATTAGTCATCACTTGCAATGTTTTTGGGATCAGTTTTTAGAAAATAAACACGTTTCACTTATTAATTACTACGTAATGAAATGAGGTCTTACCGGCACGATGCCAATTACTTTATACGCTTAAAGACACATAAATCAATTGTAGTTATTAGATGGTTAAAAGTATCCCTAGGGTAAATAGCTGAAATTTTAATTAATTCTACACCATGATATTATTACGAGACTTCCGTATTATGAATATTTGATGACATAGGATCGAACTTTTATCGCCCAAATATTTTACTTTTCCAGTAATGGTTTTGGCATAATTATTATTTTTTTTATTTTACATTAGAAATCTAAATTGAACGAAAGACGTACTTTATCAATAACTAGCTGACCATCGAAGAGGAAACGATGGAAAATAACATATAAACTCATCAGCACTTTTTAGAAATTTTGATTTTCTTCTTGAAATTGAATTAAAATTGGGAAAATATCTATGAATTAGGAATTCCGGTTTTCCTACAAACGCTTAATTGTTTCAAAATGTCTACTTTAATGTGGAAACTTAGATTTTTTTCTTAAGGTTCTAGTTTGGTGGAACGGACTGGTTATCTTCAAAAATTGAAATACAGAACTTGTCCCCTGAAATCAAGAAAGATTAAAAAAAACACAACAAAGGTTACTCTAACAAGTTATAAATCAACACCCTGGTGGAACAGGACTGCTCAGAAAATTAAGAGCTGAAACGTGAAAACTGTTCAATAAGGCTAAACGTACCAATAACTGGAGCGAATACAAAAAAGCCTTAACAGAATACAACAAAGAGCTCAGAAGATCTAAAAGGAAATTATGGAGAAGCTTTTGTGAGGGGATTACAGATGTGCCCCAGTCAATGCGACTCCAGAAAATCCTATCCAAAGATCACTCAAATGGAATAGGACTTCTCCAACACCAAGACGGAAGTTACTCCAAGAACTGCCTGAAAAGTGTAAGGTTGCTTATGCGAACTCACTTTCCGGGATCTATAGAAATTGGAAATACCCACATCATTGCTGCGTTTGCTGGGGGCCATTTACGCCCCTACAATCGAGTAAAAAGCCTGGCGTTGAAAATATTTACAAAAATAAGATAAAATGGGCGGTAATTCCTTCGAGCCCTATAAATCACCAGGAGAAGATAAAATCTCCTCAGTCCTACTACAACACGGCATAATGGAACTTATAAATACACAAGTTACAATTTTCAAAGTTAGTTACACGTTAAGCTACATTCCAATAAGCTGGAGAGACGTAAATGTGGTCTATATACCAAAGGCAGGCAAACGACCGTCTGCGCAGCCTAAATCATATAGACCCATTAGTCTAACGTCATTTCTCCTTAAGACAATGAAGAAAATTATGAACCAACACATTAGAAGCGAAGAACTGTCAAAGAATCCGCTTCATGATAATCAATTTGTCTATGAAGAAGGCAAATCCACAGAGACAGCCTTGCACAATCTTGACAAAAAGATAGAAAGTGCACACTCAAACAAAGAAATAGCTCTTTTTGGATTTCTAGACATAGAGGGTGATTTTGATAACACTTTATATGAATCCATAAAAGCAGCAGCTATCAAAAAAGGTTTTGAGAAACTTACCATCGACTGGATTGTCTCCATGTTAGAGGGTAGAAGGATCAAAGCAACCTTAGGCAGTGATTTAGTCACAGTGAGCCCAACAAAGGGTTGTCCGCAAGGAGACGTTTTATCTCCACTGCTGTGGTCCATTGTGGTTGATGACCTCCTAAATATACTGCATTACTCGGGCGTTGAAGCAATAGCTTATGCAGGTGATATTACTGTCATTATCAGAGTCAAAAACGATAAAATCTTGTCGAATTTAATGAAAAAAGCTCTGAACACCATTAACAGCTGGTGTTCAAACCAAGAGTTAAGTGTAAACCCAAATAAAACAATTATAATTCCTTTCACGAAGAGAAGGAAGCTAAATCTAACAGCTCCCACTATGAATGTAGTTCAACTCAACTTCTCAAGTGGGACTAAATATCTAGGAATAGTCCTAGACCAAAAGCTCACCTGGAATCCTCATTTGACTAGAATAATCAAGCGAGCTCACGACAGCGTTCTGGACATGCCGCAGATTGTTCAGCAAAACCTGGTGTCTGAAACCGAAAATGATCTATTGGTGATATAGGATGATAATTACACCCCTGGTCAAATAAGCTTCTTTAGTATGGTGGCCAAAAATAATGAAAAAGATAGCACAAAACCAACTCAACATAGTTCAAAGGTATCTGGGTATAACAGACGCAATGAACACCTGCCCAACAGCAGCAATGGAGGCAATGCTAGGTCTAACTCCTCTCCAGATATTAGTGAAGAGGGAAGCGATCAAAGGAGCCTCAAGATTACTGAAATTAAAACAATTTAAAGAAGGAGACTTCGCTGGTCACATGGGAATCCTCAAGGAATGTAGCCTGGTGATTTTAGCAAAATCGGTTGATTACATGCAACCCAGGTAAGAATTTGATCATTCCTTTGAGGTGAACTTAGATAGCCACACTGACGCTCAATCAGTATCTGAAGAAAAACACAAATTATCCATCCGGTTTACAGATGGATCAAAGACAGCACATGGGACTGGAGTGGGAATTTATGGCCCTAACTATAGGTTTTCTAAAGCCTTGGGAAAAAGTACCAACTGTCTTTCAAACTGAAATACATACAATAGAACTCTGCGCCTACGAGTGTCTTCGAAGAAGTCTGAAAGGAACAAAGATTAACTCTGACAGCCAAGCGGCAATAAAGGCTCTCAGTAGCTGCCTTGTCAAATCCAAACTAGTTTGGGACTGTCAACAAACGTTAAAGCTAGAGTTGGGCATCGAACCGCGGACCTGTTCTTTTGCACCTAGTTCACTCGCACGATCCGGTCCACCTATAGTTCCTACTTCAATAAACTAGGTGCGCAGGTTAAGCTACTCGGGGAAGTGCGAGATTTTAAGTACTGACCCAAAGATTGGACCTTGTCAAAGGATTAGACCAATGTACTTACTGTCCTGATAGAATAAATATAATGATTCACCATAATATTGTTGTTGTTGCAAAGTCGAAAGTACGGAATCTGTAGAGACATATTAGGGTAACAGAAGTGTGATAAATGAAAATGTCGCTAGAATACCATAATGCATGTCATTTTAATGTTTCTGTTATGAAAATTTGAATACAGTAATATGTAATCAAGTATAATTTGCTTTGAGCTTAGGAGGAATGGTGGTTCGACTAGTGAAACGATAGATCTTTCTCAAAAACTTTAACAATTTTTGGGTCTATTATATTTTACTTTAATATATTTTGCTGAGGAATATTTGTAAGGCATAAAGTGTTAAAATTGATTGTTGCCGCTTAAAATTTCCGTAATGAAAAGCAAGTCACCCTGCATAATAAGAAAACTAATTGATTTTCATTTCGAGTCAACAAAAAGAAATATTTATTATTTACATTTAAATATAGCATTTTTATGGAATGAATATAAATATGTATGTATGTGCCATCGCCATCTATTAGACATATGCATAAGATAGTAGCTATTTCAATTTATTATATTCATCGAACCTGCAGATGACGGTTCGACTCGATTCGTTCAGCGTTCCGATCCAACAGATCAATGAATTAAAAGACGCCAATAGATCTAAATACCCATTCAAGCGCGCAGGTCCTGCACCTGTTGCACCTAGTTTGGTGCACCTAGTTCAAAATAAAGATCAGAGTAGGTGCACCTGTTCCGAAAAAAAAGCAGGTCCACCCATCCCTAGTCAAGCAACTGGCTAAACACAACAGGATCAGCCTTAAGTGGGTGCCAGGGTACAAAGGAATACAAGGAAATGAAGCTGCTGACCAACTCGCTAGAGAAGGATCTGCATCATCATTTCTTGGACCCGAACCGGCTTTTGGTTTTTCTAAAAGTCAAATCAAAAATGGGGTCAAAAAATGGGAAGCAAAGTCACTGGAGATCACATCCAGGACTACGACAGACGAAAAGATTCATGTCCGAAACGCTTGAAAAGACAAAGGTCTACTTAGAACTTAGCAAATCCGAATTGAGGATCCTAACCTTAAGAAAATGTGTCAGGCTGAAACAGACCTATGTCGCTTTTGCGCAGAAGCTGCGGATACTGCTGAACATGTGCTATGCAAGTGCGATGCGCTTGCACGCAAAAGGCACGTCCGACTTGGATGGGCGTCCTTAGACCCCTCGAATATGGAAAAACTCAATCCCAGGTCCATAATAAACTTCTACAAGAGTTTGAACCTGGGAACTACATAGATCAGGGTATGCACAAAAGATCTCGGTGCGGGGTGGACGAAGAGAAACACGAAACGACCCATATATAATCTAATCTAATCTAATCTACTCTAACGCGTTTCACCAGCCAAGCTGTCATCTTTAGAGAGAAACAGTTCAGTTTCTCTCTGAAGACGACAGCTTGGCTATCGAAACGCGTTAGAGCAACCTTTGTTGTGTTTTTTAATCTTTCTTGGTTTCAGGGGACAAGATCTGTATTTCAATTTTTTAAGGTTCTAGATTTATACTTTTTTTCTTTTCAATTTTTTGCCTAACCACAAACTGTTCATTGTTTCGAAGACCTTTTTTCGAGAGTTCTAGTTCTTTAAATTTTAAAACTTCAAAACTTTGTTAAAATTCCAATTCTTTTTAAATCAAATTCTCGGTTTTTGTTCATAACTACCATTTGAATCGTTTTTTTTAAACTCCGTTTTAAAAGGTACACATACAAATATGGATTTAAGGTAACGAAAACTTTAAATAATTTTACTTTTTTCCCCCAAACACTTTTTTTTTTCAAAAGATAAGTTGCCTTCCTTTTTTAAAAAAAGTTAACTCAAACCCGATAACCAAAACAAAATGTTACTCACCAGCGTACTTATGGCCCAAAACGTATTTGTTACAATAAGATCTGTTTGGAATTTTTTCTTGAAACCTCCAGACGACCCAAATATGGCCAAATTCAAGCAAAACAACCAGTGGATGACAGTGGCCCCAAGAATAAACAGTAAAGGCCACCTTACTAGTTTGTCACATATATTAACAATTTCGTTTGCTTCCAAAAATAGGTGACGTAAAAAATTGACCGACTTTTTTTTCTTTATCAATTTTCTACTGTCAATGGTAAATACATCGTTTAGCTTTAAATTTAGATTGTTATATCTGCAGATCATAGAATAACAGAAGGAAGTTAAAAATGTGCTGCATCTTGCTACGTATAAAAAATGAAATAGTGTCATACAGTGATAACAGAACGCTTGTAAGCTTAATCCTTTAATCCACGTCGATGCTTCTAAAAGTATGCCTATAGAATAAGCAGAAATAGTTACTACTTCAATGACGTTTTGATTAAACATAACATCAAATTTGAAATCTATTTTATGTTTGCCAATTTTTCCATCGATGTACTTTATTTTATTTATCATGTATGGCCAGTCCTCCATATAATTCACAGACACCAAAATAATAGTTGCGTTACAGATAGCGACTATTACATGTCGTACAAAATCCAAAAATTGCTGGGATAGTATAAGAATTGGATACACTGATGTTACTTTAAAATGGAGACAATAAATCGAAGTTGAGATTAGCAACGCGGATAGAGATACTGCGTAACAAACGTATAGACATTTTTTGACTTGGAAAGTTAAATTTCTGGAGAGCCAAGGGCCAACTCCAAAATAATTATTTATTTTGTAAGATAACTCCCACGAATTTAAATCGAAGTTAGTCAGAGACATTTCTTGCAGCGTAATAAGTTGATAAACGTATTTAATTCGTACAATGGAAAGTCAATTGCAACAATTACGCATACTTTGTAATATCTTTATTTAATAACAGGTATTTAGATATAATCAAGATAAAATTGTTTTTTACGAATTAGTAAGAATTTACTTACGAGTGATATGAGCATCCATAATCCGTTACAAACTGCGATGTTAGTTTTGAATTCGCCGCTTACATGAATATCCCGAGAGAAGCCGAAAAGTGACAAATTCAAGCAAAATAACCACTGAATCAAAATTTGCCAAAAATTGATCAAAAGCGGCCATGAGAAGATGTTATCATACAAAACCGTCACTTCATTGAGTAGTTCAAACAGCCTCGTGAGATAAGCAATTGAGCATTTTTTCTTCTTCTTGCTTTCTCCACTAGCTATGTAGTAAATTCGTCTTAGATGTTCAAGTTCTTTGTTCAAAATCTTATATCTAATCGAGAGAGATAAAGAAAAATTCATCAGGAAAGAACCCATTTTTCCCGTGTAGAATAAGTTGATAGCAGTTATTACTTGTCCTAGAAAGGTCTTAAGTCCAAGTCCATTAATCCACACTGATCCTTCATAAATTGCCAACGTTATGACAACTATAGTTTGTACTCCTTCAGATAGGAAGGTGTTGTGATAAAAAGGCATTTTGATCTTCGGGCCGAATTTTGGCAACTCGTAGTCGAGAAATTTGAGTTTATTGGACATCAGCCACCAACAATTACTGTGATACATTGAACAACTAATCAGGGTCAAGTTGAATATAGCCAGGATGCAATGCCTTATAATGTCGAGAAACTTTTGGGTTGGCACTAGAGATTTAAACACGTTGTTAATTTTAAAATCTAACGAAACTATAGAGATAACTGTTAGAATTGAGACAAGAACCACCACGTATGCTGTATACAGGCGCTTTTTGCACGACGTCTGATTATTCGACAACCAAGGAGTTACTCCGATTATTTTTCCAATTTTGTGTAAGAAAAATTCATAGGAGCGGTTGTCATTGAGGCCAAAGAGAGGCATCGTTTGTGTTTTTCTGGCGAAAGCAATTTTACTAATGCTCAAGTCTCGATGTCCAATACACCTTGTTTACAAAATAAAGTGACAAAACGGTTATCACCGACGTGTCATTTAATAAAGTGCACTTTAATTCTGTAGTCACATTAAATTAGCAGAGGAGGCTTGGAAGGGAAACTTTTTTTAGTTTAACAATGGTAGTGACGCTACTTGGAATTAATTTTTTTATCTTATAATTTCAATGTGTTTTTTTCTTGGGCGAGACAATAATCAATTTATTTGTATGAATAATTTAAAAATATATAGCTTAATTTAAATTAAATAATTATAGAATTATGTTGAAATTTTAAATCATAAATTCGAAAGAAAATTCAAAATATATAAAAAAAATCACAAGCCTTCAAGATAAAACCGACATTTTAGAGAGAATGTAAAAATTTAGAATGTAAATCCGAAATGGTGAGAAAAAATGGACATTTAAAAAAAAAGAAAACTAACTTCTAGGAACAATTTTTTATGTTTAAACCAGGGCTTCGAACCGGAACTGAACCGGAAAACCGGAAACCGAAAAACACCGTTATTTTCGTCGGAAAGGAAAACCGGAGCGAAACCGGAGAAAATATCGGTTTATTTCAGTTCGTTGAATTTATGTACTTAAAACTAGTTTTTATTTTACCCTTAAGTTTGGAATTTTTTCTTAGAAATTTCAAATTATTTTTTAAAATTTTACACAAATCCTGTGCAACTTTGATCTTAAAATTAGAAGTTTACTTTCAGTCTCTCATTTCTGTTTAAAAATTAGGATTAGAAACAAACAATTGCCAGATTTTCTAGAAAATATTGACTTTATATTCAAAATTTTAAATCAAATTAAAATGTTAAATTTTCACTTAAATCGTTTTTAAAAAATTTTCGGACATATTTTTGATATTACTACTTTTATCTAGAAATTGTTCAAAATATTTCTTTTCTTTTCTTAAAATTTCTCCATTGTAAGTTTAGAATAAAGCAGTAACGTGTTCTTTATTCAAGCTAGGGAAACTGGGCTTTCCATTTTTATTTGCAAATTCAAGTTTTTCTGGAAATTTTAACTTTTTTTAGAAAACTCCAAATTTACTTTTTTCCTTAAACTTCGATTTTCTTTTCCTAATTTGATATCTCTATTTTTTGAGGTTATTACCCAAATTTTCGATTTTTTGCCAATTTTTTCTTTCAAATTCCACTCTTTTTAGTATTTCGATTATTTTCGAAATCCCTAATTTAAATTCTTATGATTTTATAGACTGCCGACTTCCCAATTTAAATTCTTATGATTTTATAGACTGCCGACTTTCTAAAACTTTCTAAAATTACAAGATAGATTTTTTTCTTAACATTTTCGCTGAAATTTAGCCTTGAAATTTTTTAATTTCATGTTACAAATTTCAGGAAAAATACAACATTTTATTCCAAGTTAAAGCTGGGATCTTGAAATTGGGGTAGACATTTTTAAAGTAAATGGTGACATCTTAGAAAATGTCTAATTTAAACTTCCAACGATTTTGTTTACGCTAAAATAGTAATTTTAATTCTAAAAACTTTGATATTTTTTCTCAAAATTTCGACTTTAGCCTCCAAAATGCGATATTTTTTTCAGATTGTTTAGAATTTAGAAGTCAAAATTGTGTTTTTTTTTAAATATTAGTTGTTTTCGCGAATCTTCTAGTATAAACTCGAAAGTTTGGCCCTTTGCTCCTTGAACTTTTGTGTCCAAAATCGGTTCTCAAAATGTTAAATCTCTTCACGAATTTTTTAGCTACAGCTAAAATTTTTCCTATAAGTTCGTCTTTAAAATTGAAATTCGAGGTTTTTTTTTAAAGAAAATTTGTCGTTGATCTTGAAATTTCAATTTTTCTATAGAAAATTGACGTTTAGAAATAACTGAAATTGCATATTTTGTGGATTCTTTATTTGTACGCTTAAAATATACATTTAAGTTATACATTTTGAATTTTTGCTAAAAATATTAGCAGAAGTTATATTTCAAATACAAAAGTGCAAACTTGAATTTGTTTGTTGTTTACTATTTTTTATTTTAAATCTTAATTTAAAATCTCGAAAGAATATCTAAATTTAAAGAAAAAAATTAACATTCTTGGAAAAAGTCTAAATTTAGAGGAAAAACGAACTAAATTTATGATTAACAATCTTTCAAAATTAATCTCACAGTTTCAAGTCCTTAAAATTTTAAGTTTTCGAGGTAAAAGTCGAAAATTCCAAAATTAAACTTAACTCAAAATTTTGAGCAAAATATCTAAAATTAAAGAATAAAATTCGACATATCGATAAAAATGGTTATACTTGCTAGAGAAAGACTAAATTTTATTTAAAGTCAAAATTTTAAAGAAAAAATGATAATAAAAAGTACTTACAAGTTTAAATTTGAAACTTCAAAAGAAAAAAGTTAAAATATCGAAAGAAAGTAAATATATTAACCAACATTTTCTGAAAAATTTTACTTTTTTTAAAAATTTTTAAGTTTTCAGCAACATTTTCAGAAAAAAATCGAATATTTGAGTTTAAGGTCAATATTTTTAAATTAAGGTCTAAATTTTAAACATTCTTCTGTTTAATTTTGAAGTTCTTTTTCCGAAATTTTGACTGTTTTATCAAAATCTCAATAATTGAAACACAGAACTTGTCCCCTGAAATCAAGAAAGATTAAAAAACACAACAAAGGTTGCTCTTGCTTTTAATCTTTCTTAGTTTCAGGGGACAAGTTCTGTGTTTCAATTTTTGAAGATAACCAAGGACCAGTCCGTTCCATCAAACAAAAATCTCAATATAAAATTTTTCATTTTATATTTTTTGGTCTTTTTAATTTTCACTTATTTTTTTAAAATGATCTTCTTAATCCAAAGTTCAAGAAAACAAAGTCAAAACAGCAAAAATCAGTTTTTGTTAGAAAAAGCGAATCAAAGTCAAAACTTCGCTAGAAAGCCAAAATTATGAAAGAAAAGTCTCTCAAATTTTCGATTTTAATTGCCAAATTTCTTATATTCTAGAACTTTTTAAGTATTGGGTATATAATTTAAGATTTTTATGAAAACTCCAAGTTTAAACTTAAATTTAATATTTATGCTGCCCACTTTGGAAATATTTAACGTAGAAATGTTAAATAAAATTAATAATGATAATATTTTCGATCAATAAGAGTCTACAATGAAGAATAATTTAAAGTTAAAATTTCTAAACCCAAAAATGCGATTTAGTTTTTTATAAAGTTCAGGTTTTTCTTGAAATTTGAACTGAAACTGAACTCAAAATTTAGGGTTTCAGCTTTAAATTTTTTAACTTGAATAATAAAAAATATTTTTCTTTTTTTAGGGAAGATCGGAGCAGCTACATGTTGTAATATTAAAGAAAAAAAAATACATAACAATTGCTAAATTATGTTCGCAAATCAATTTTTAATTCGAAACACTTTTGAAAAATCAAAAAAATGAGTCACCCGGAACTGAATCGAAAACCGAAAACCGGAAAAAACCGTTATTTTTGTCGGAACGAAAACCGGAACTGAACCGATATAAATTTTTTGCTGGAACGAAAACCGAAAACCGGAACTAAAAAAATAACGGTTCGAAGCCCTGATTTAAACTGGCAATCTCGATAAAAAAGTAAAAATCTTTTTGGATCATATCAGTTTTTTTAATAAAACATAAAAAGTTAATTTTGGGCAAACAAGTCAATATTTGAAATTTTTGAAAAATGGTTAAACCTTTAAGAAAAACCTTTAAATTTATATTAAACGCAGATCTGGAAATTTTAAGAAAAAATTGACATTTTGAAGTCAAATTCGAGGTTTTAAGATTGCGGAAATCCCATAAAAGAGGTACAAACTTCAAATTGAAAGGCACAAAAAGATAAATTTGACACTTTCTTATTTTAATTCCGGGAACATGACTGCGTTTTTAATGAAATTTTTATTTATACAGTGGCTTAAGTTTATTTGTAATTTTCGTCGAAATGAATGAATTTCGTACCTACAAAATATTTTTAAGTTCCACTATATTAGTACAATTGTATCACCTTTCACTTCAGGCAGCCTCTAAAAAATGTGATAGATGTAGTAGATAATTTGTTTTGCCAATTTCGCTGTGGTGTACACAAAATACATTGTTAAAATAAAAAAAGAAAGTAATTTTAAGTATATTTAAACGCCAATTGTAACTCAAAAGAATTTTGAACTACTATTACTATTTTGACAATTGGTTGTGTGAACTCAAATTAGTAACCAATAATAAATATAAACATAATGAAGGCAATGAAAAATAATATAGGTATAACTTACCACTGATCCCAAGGTGTACCACACGGTGATTGCAATTAGTTTAATTTTAAATTCATGGGTATGCAGATGATTTAAAGTTTGAGTAATACAGAAATTAAAACAATATAGCCATAGAATTATAAGTTGACAAAAATACACCAGCAGTGGCCAAGAGTAAACGTCATGGAATAGAATAAGGATTTTATCAAGGCATCTATACAACTTAAAGAAATCGAGGGAAAAAGCCATTTTTACATTTTCCTGCAATAATTTATTCAAAATACCATATCTGGTACACATTGAATACGATATCGAAAATGTATTACAAGTCAAGTTGATGCAATAAAGTACGTGAACCATCGTTATACCATGGGTCATATAAAGATTAAATCCAAACATTTCAATCCATATTGCACATTCATAGAACGCAATTAGTAAAAATGGTACTAAGCACAAACCTATCACGACGCAAGTACTGAAAAAGATACATTTTTTTGGTCTTTCGTGTATCACTTTAATTAAAAGTTCGTCCAGCATTTTTATTTCGTTAAGCATCCTCCATTTAGTATTAACATAATAATATGAAGATATTAAGTAGACCGCAGTGAATATGGATAAAGATACATGACGTAATGCGTCCATGGTATTTTCTGTTGGTATGGTACCTTTCAAAGCGTAGATATTAATTGCTTTCATATATAGTGAGTAAAAGGAAAAAACTGTTGAAGTTATAACCAAAATCAGAACGTAGCTCAAGTAGTATAATTTTTCAGGTGATCTTCGATTAATTGGAGACCAATTGTGCGTTCCAATAATAGCAGATATTTTAAAATTAATTACACAAGAACGCACGTCGTTTAAGGAAAAGAGAGACATTTTTTAAAAGAAAATTGAACTTCACAGAAAGCTAATATTGACTAATATTTACAGGAAATTTTAACTGAACTGAATATCATTCTATAAAATGTTATTTAATTATGAAATGCATTCTTTCATTTAATAATGTTGATGTCACACAAGTACAGCTTATTAAGTTTTATGGATGAAAAAAGAATAACAATTTTAGAAAGTAACGTAATTTTATAAAAACATTTCAACCGCTAGTTTGTCCATAGATTTAAATAAATTTGTTCCCTGCCCCATTATGGCTACGAAAGCAGCCGCAATGGATCATCAATAATTAGACCAATTTATTGAGTTACCCTTTTTTTATGTTATTGTATTTATTGTTATTTTTTTAATACGTTTGACCAGGATATACTTATGCCAACAAAGTAACTAAAATTCATTTTCGTAATAGTTTTGAGAAAGGAACCAATGCAAAAAAATATTGTGATCAGGTTGACGAATCAAGCGATGCTTTTATGAGTTTCTCGATTAGTAGAAAGATAAAGCGTTTGGTTAACATTAATAAAAAGGACCATTCATACCAAAAGAACACTTTTTAATATGTTGATCATCTGATCAACATACTAATCTCCTGTTATATTAAAAAAGATCTGTGTAGATCAGGAGCTTTCTTGTGTAGTTAGAGCGCTGCGATATCATATTATTTAGTGAAGTTGAATTTCAGTTTAATGTATATCACGTATTGGAGGTATACACTAATTACAAATAGATCTTTAAGATAAATACAAAATAAGAAACCACACACCGATCTCTTACATTCAAAACATTTGAATACCAAAAGGGGAGGGGGGATTAAATTTTATAGCTTGAGATGATCCTTTTTTCGAAATCCAAAAGCATTTAAATAGAATTTAAGTACAATAAAATATCGACTTGAGTAACGTCTCTTACTCTTTGCTTTAACTACCGAATTAATGACGATTTGTTTTTCATTTCATTAAGGGAGAAAACCAAATTCAAAACCATAGCAAAAATAGGATATTTTTTAAAGTGAAATCGCACAAAAACAAAGGAAAACAAAGGAAGAGCACCGTAACTCATTATGTCAACTATACTGGAGGAAAATTTATCTGTAGGAACTGTGGAATGATAAAAATCAAGATTCATAAAAGAACACAGCAATTTAGTATGACAACCATACCAAAGGTTAAACTCTTCCTAAATAAAAATGGACAAATAATAGATTGTTAAGACAGAAAGAGCAAGGCAGCTCACTATATCAACCAAAAGGGGAACTCTTCCAAAAAATGATATCAAAATATTTAGGCCAGAGTCGATAACATAGTATAATAACCGTACTAGAAGTGACATTCTTCGCTTCCATTGCTGTGCCACTTTCACTTCAAAAAAGTTTCTCTTTTAGTGTGGTTGGTGTACTGAGTTACTTCTTTTGTTTTGAATTTGGCTTTTACCTTCTTTCTAAAATGGTCATCTACTAGCAGTTTTTTAATCCCGAAAAAAGTATATCTGTTCAGCAGAAAAGTTTCCAACAAGCAGCGTGGCTTTTTGAAAACAAAAGCACCGGCAGGTTTTTACCTTTTTACCATATTATTAACGACGTCACTAAAAAGGACAGCTACCCCTTGCCAAGGATTAATAACACCTTAACAACATTGTCTGGGTCTGCGTGGTTTTCAACTTTGGACTTGAAAAGTGGATATTGGCAAGTGAGCATAGACCCCGGCGACAAAAAGAAGACGGCCTTTTCATATGGAAATGGATTATATCAGTTCACGATTATGCCTTTTGGATTATGTAACGCATCGGCTACTTTCGAACGTTTAATGGAACTGGTACTTCGAGGACTCACTTGGAAAACTTGCTTGGTTTACTTAGATGACGTGATGGACAAGAGCTTAAAAAAACATCTGGAAAATCTTCAAGAAGTCTTCGATAGATTAAAACAAACTAACTTAAAACTGAATCCGAGAAGTGTTCTTTGTTCCAAAGGAAAGTAGAATTCTTAGGCCACACTGTATCAGCCGCAGGAGTAAAAATAAATATCAGCAAGACTGAAGCAATTCGTGACTGGCCAAGACACAAAGATAATCCTGAACTGAGGAGTTTCTTGGGATTATGCACCTATTACAGAAGATTTGTGAAAGGTTTCGCCAACATCGCTGAGCCATTACACCGAAAAACGGAAGGAAGAACGCCGTATGTCTGGACTCCCGATTGTGATACTGCTTTCCGAAAACTGAAGTCCGCCTTTTGCACAAGTCCTACCTTGAGTTATCCTCAGCAGAATAGGAATTTCGTGTTGGACACCGATACCAGCAACGTCGGCACTGGGGCTGCGCTGTCCTAAGGCGGTGAAAAAAGAATCATCGAATATTGCAGCAAAATCCTGACGTAGCCGGAGAGGAACTATTGCACCACCAGGAAGGAACTTCTTGCGGTAGTGAAGGCCGTGAAACACTTCCGCAAGTAATTGTATGGGCAAGAATTCCTCATCAGAACAGATCATTCGGCACTTTCTTGGTTACCCCGAATGAAGAACGCAGAGGGGCAGACGGCTAGATGGTTAGATAGGCTTCAGCAGTACCACTTTAAGGTGCATCATCGACCGGGACGACAGCATAACAATGCTGACGCTTTATCCTGAAGACCTTGTGGGGATTGCAAATAGTGCAGACCAGTTAAGGATCATGAGGACATGGTGGATGTAAAGGTCAGGTCTGTCGAGCCAGAAAACGGATGGACTGTTGAAGGTTTTCGAAAGTTGCAGGAGAGCGACGCTGATATCGGATCCATGTTGGAATGGAAAGAAGCTGGAGATAGACCGGAATGGCAAGAGGTTTCCGACAGGAGTCTAGCTCCTAAAAATTTGTGGGCTCAATGGAAATCCCTCCAAGTAGAGGACGGGGTGCTGAAGAGGGCATAGGAAAGAGCAGATGGAAAGCGTGTCAACTTGCAGTTGGTGGTGCCTCAGGAGAAGATTCCACAGGTCTTGTGGGAGGTGCACCATGGGACTTCTGGTGACCATTTATGGATGAACAAGAGCCTGGAGAAGATTCGAAAACGGTTCTATTGGGTTAACTGCAGGAGGACGTCGAGCGGTGGTGTCGGAAATGTGTCACCTGCTCTGCATCCAAAGGTCCCCGTATAAGAACCAAAGCAGTATAATGTGGGAGCTCCATTTGAGAGAATTGCAATCGATGTGGCAGGGCCATTCCCAATATTAGACCATGGGAACAAGTACATCCTGGTAGCTATGGATTATTTCAGTAAATGGTATGAAGCTTACGCCCTTCCGAACCAGGAAGCTACCACAGTCGCAAGGGTCCTTGTGGACAATTTCATCTGTCGATTTGGTGTTCCCTTGAAACTACACTCGGACCAAGGAAGGAACTTCGAATCGGGGGTTTTTCAAGAGGTGTGTCGTCTTCTTGGAATAAAGAAAACTCGAACGACACCTCTTCTTCACAGTCTGATGGAATGGTGGAAATATTTAATAGGATCTTGGAGAAACATCTTTCGAAGGTCGTTTTCAAGCATCAGACAGACTGGGACCAACATCTACCACTTTTTCTAATGGCCTATCGCGCGGCAACTCATGAAATAACAGGTCAGACTCCGGCAAAAGTGATCTTCGGGAAGGAACTGCGGCTTCCATGTGACTTGGTGTTTGGATCACCAAGGGAGACCCCCAGGGAAACATTGGGTTTCGTAGACGAATTGAGGGAAGCGATATTGGAGACGCATGCCTGGTGCAAACAAAGATCAACTTGGCGACGGACCGGATGAAGATAAGATATGACGTGAATGCCAACCGTGGTGGTTTCAGTGAGGGCGAATTGGTATGGCTATACAACCCTCAGCGAAAGAAAGGAGTTTCGCTGAAGTTTACGCCATCTTGGGAAGGGCCGTACAAAGTGCTAAACGACTTGGTATACAGGATCCAGCGTGGCCGCAGGACTAAGATGAAAGTGGTACACGTGAACAGACTGTGCAAGTATAGTGGCGAAGTGACTGATTGAAACTAATCGGGACGATCAGTCTTAAGGGGGGGGGGGGGGGGGCACTGTAACGAAATGTAAATTGTAGAATTTAGTAAGAAAATTTTCTAGAAAGATCTGATAAGGGAAAGCGGCCGCGATAATGAAGCAAGCGGCAGATAAGCGTTCCAGAAATTTCGGCCAACAATAAGCCTTATCTGCCGAAAACTTCTAGAACCTGGGAGCTAAAACTATATACGGCGGTCGGCTTTCCCTCCAGTTAGTAAGTTAGAATCAGTCAGTATAATTAGTGAGTGAGTTCATTATTTAGTTGTAGTGTTCCGAGTTTACTTTGGTAATAAAGTGGGTATTATTCAATTCACGTGTTAATAATCAATTCGAACCGATAAGCCCGCAACAATATAATCAGAAATTTATGCGCGATACTGCTAAATACCTATTGCAATATAATATGTATATTACATAATAAATTTTATTTACTGATGTAATAAAGAGTTTAAAACTTATTAAGGAAAAACTAAAGCTGTACACCAGATCAAGGATGAGCAACCTTTTTTTACAGCGGGCCAACTCCAAGGTTAAAAATGTTGGGAAGGCCGCATGTGAGGAAAATATAAACTCTAGATTAGATCATTAACACTAATTATTAAATTTCTATCAACAAAAAAAAAAACAAAAGTACTATAAGAAATTACCTAAATAAAATACAAAATAGAAATAAAAAAGGGAAATTATTATGACAAAAAAATCTTAAACAAACTCTTATGAGAATTTTGAAGTTGGTACTTTGCCAAATTTGCCGCAACAACTCGCACAAAATTTTCCAGTCGTACGATATTTAGTCTAGAACTGTGGTCCCTTTTAACTACTTCCATTACGCAAACATAAGTTTTTCCAAAATCATAGGCGCAACTAGAATAGGGAAGGGTGGGGACAAGCACCCTACCCTGCTCTATCCTGGCTCATGCAACTAAAAATTCGTATGTATTCAATTGGGGGACTTTCCATTTCCTCAGAATTTATCCTTTCCTTGAAACATTTTGTTGAAATTTCTATCTTTCTCTTAATTTGTCCTTTTTGTCCTTTTTTATAATTTGCCCTTTTCTTTTAAAATTTTGCATTTATTCCTAAAATTCAACTTCTTTTATCAAACATGACTCAAAATTTCAGATTTAAAGGTTCGTTGTTTTTTTTTCTGAAATTTCGCCATTTCCCGAAATTTGACTTTTCTGAAAATTTCGACTTTTTAATCGGGAAAATTTCAGCTTGTTTAATAAAATTTGCCTTTTCCTCTAAATCTGGTCGATCTTCTGGTAAAAAAGTATATTTTTTGGAATTTTTGTGAAAGGACAATAATTACGAAGAAAATTTCCTTATAAATTTCAACTTTTTTTAATCCAAATTTCTGGAAGTTTCAACTTCTTTGGCAAAATTTCGATGTTTATCACAATATTTGACATTTTCTGATTCCCGTTGAGGTAAAGTAGGTAGCCTGTCTTCATATGAATTGAGGAATCAAGAGAAAATAAATATTCGATTTTTTTCTTAAAATTTGCTTTTTCTACATTTCGATAAAACCTGATTCTTTTTGGAAAATTTCGAAATTTCACATTTTTGCTCATTTTCGCAAAAGTTAATGCCGTCTTTTTCTTGGGGTTTTGAATTTTGTTTTTTAATTTCGTCTTTTTCTTAAATTTGAATTTCTTTGCAAAATTGTTGGTAAATTTAAAAGTTTTCCTGAAATTTCGCTTTTCATTTACATTTTCATTTTTTCATTTTCTTGAATTTTCGCCAAAATCTGATATTTTTCCGAACATTTAACTGAAAATGTGGATCTTTTTGATTCAGATTTTTTTAAAAATTTTGACCGGTTTCCCAAAGTTTTCCTTTTTTAGAAAATCTTGTTTTTTTTATCTCAATATCTGATATTTAATATTTCTAGTTTTTTTTTCTGGTTAATTCGTCTTCTTTTTTTTTAAATTTTGAATATTTCTAAAATAGTCTTTACCTAAAATTCGCCTCTACCTTAAAATTAGTCTTTTTTTTTAAATTTAGAATTTATTTTCAAAATACTACTTCCTGGAATTTTTCAAAAATGGTTTACTTATTTCCAAATTTTGTCAGTTTTCTGAGTATTTGTCCTTTTCAACAAATTACGACCTTTAACTCAAATGGTTTTATGGTTCTGAAAATGTTCACTTTTCTCTCTAAATTAGATCGAAATATTAATAAAAATGTTGCGAAAAATTTGGAGATTTCGTGAAAAAGTTTTTTTGTAAATTCAACATCTTTACTGAATTATAAATTTTGCGAACAATGTTTTTGAAAATAGCAATGTTCTTTTTGAAAATCAGACTTTCTCTGCAAACTGCGTCTTTTTACAAAAATAGACCTTTAAAAATTATTACTTTTTCGAATTAAAAACATTTCTCGAGTTTTTGATAAAGGTTAGGTTTTTATTTTTAATTTTGACCATATTGTTATCTAAGATTTTTAATGTGCTTTACTGAAAATTCCAACTTTTCCAATTTCCCCTTTAAAATTGCACTTTTTTTGGAAATTTGAAATATTTTTTGTAGAAAGTTCGATATTTTTCTGGAAATTGCGACATAAACTTCAAATACATTGATTTTTTTCGAAGTCTTTGGTTTTTCTGAATTTCTTTTTATTCCCGGTAATTTTAACTTGGCCAAAATTCATCTTATTTTCCAAATTATTACTTTTATCTCAAAATTCGTAACAATTTCCAGATATTTCCATTTAAAATTGAATATTTTCTTAAGAATTAGACTTTCACAAAATTCGTTTATTTTGTTAAAATGGGATCGAAATTTTAATAGAAATCTGAAAATCTGCGGACAATATTTTTAGGAAATTTTAAGAAAAAGATTTCTTGAAAACTTTCAAGAAAGTATGAAATCTTTCAAGAATATGGCAAAATTGAAATAAAATAAAAATTCTGAGAGAATATTTCTAAAAGTTTCAATTTTTTTAACCGGAATTCAACTTGTTCAGGAAATTACCACCTTTTTAACAAAAATTGACTTTTGGTAATTTCGTCTTTTTGTATTTCCACTTCTTCGAAATTTCGACATTTCTTAAAGTTCTTCGAAAGAATGTTTCTTAAGAAATTTTGAATTTAATCTGAAAATGCGATCTCCCCAGTGCTGCAGTTTTTAATGAAAATACACATTACTCAGTCACAAGGTTTTCTTTTTTGTCAATGAATTTTTCAGAATGATTATTGCCTTTCCCTTGGAGAAAATCCTGCCTACGCTCATGATTTGCATTGTATACCTGACTAATCCTGTAGGTTAATTTACTAGAATTTTTGAGTGTTTAGTGTGAAATTTGATCCTCAAATTGGTATTATTTTGTAAATCTATTAATTCCATTTGTACTCATTTGGAACTGTTTCTGTGTCCTATATTAATTGAATAAAAAAAATACGGAAACCACGAGCAATTTCTTCGAATCAAAATCGATGTTTTCAAAACATTGAACTATCGTCAATATTTTAGGAAAAAAATTCGAAAAATTTGGATAAATCGTCTTTAAACTCGAAATAGCTATTTATGAGTTTTGATTTTAATTTCGAAATTTCAATTGTCATCCTAAACTGTTGTCCTTTTTGTCAAAATTTCGAGAATGAAGCGATATTTAAATTAAAATTGGGGATGAGAAATCAAAAGAAAAAAAATAATCCTATGCTTGACTTTTTAAGAAAAAGTAGGAAATTTTGAAAAACTTTTTGGGAATAAGTACAGCCAAAATTTTAAGAAGAAATTCAAAATTTGGACATTTTTTAAGTCAATTAAACTTTAAATTTTCTTAAAATTTTGACTTTACTGTTAAAGTTTTGAAAAGTAAAATTTTGGGGATTAATGTGAAAATTTCTAAAAAAAATCTAAACTCTCTACTTTCTCTTAAATACTTAAATTTAATCTTCATTAAACATTTTTCTTTCGTAAAAATATTATACAAAATCAAAATAAAATAAAAATAATTTTATGCTTGACTTTTTGAGAAAAAGTGGGAAATTTCGAATAATTTTTGGGGATTAAGTAAAGTCGACATTTTTCGACCTTATTTTTAAACTTACAATTAAACTTGAAATTGATAATTTTCTTCCTTAAATTTTGGCTTTACGGTTAAAGGTTTTGAAAAAGTAAAAATTTGGGGATTAATGTTAACATTTCTAGAAAAAAATCCAAAATTTCTACTTTCTCTTAAACGCTTAAATTCAATCGTCATTAAACATATTTCTTTCCAAAAAATGTTATACGCGAAATCGAAATAAAAAAAAATAATTTTATGCTTGACCTTTTGAGAAAAAGTAGGATGTTTAGGGATTTAATAAAGTCAAAATTTTGATAAGCTATTCAAAATTTCGATAATATTTTTAAATTCACAATTAAACTTGAAATTGCAAATTTTCTTCTTTAAATTTCGCCTTTATAGTTAAAGTTGTTAAAAAGAAAACATTTGGCAATTAATTTTAACATTTCTAGAAAAAATCGAAACCTTCTACTTGCATTGCATACCTGACTAATAATGTAGGTTATTTTACTAGAACTTTATTGTGAAATTTGATCCTCAAATTGGTGTTGTTTTGTAAATCTATTTATTCCATTTGTGCTCATTTGGAACTGTTTCTGTGTCCTATTTTGAATGACTAAGGAAAAACCACAACAAGGAAATATTTTATATCTCGATTAAAATCGGTTTATTAAGTTTTGAATTTCCTGGCCATATTTACTTCCATTTGAAGGAGTTTGTTTTCTCAAGGATGGAAAATGTTTCGTGTTTTTTGACATGTGTTTCTTTCAAATCGTAACTTTTGTTTTCGTCAAATTGATTGACTTTTTTTCCAAAATTTTTATGTAACGCAGTGGGTTTTAGGGGGGTCGCAGAAAAATGTTAGGCGGGCCGCGTCTTTCTCATCCCTGTTCTAGATAATAGTGGCAGTTTAAAAAATAGAATACTGCACCTCAAGTTTTAAATAGAGACAACTGATTAAAAAAATGGATTCAAATGGTGAATTTCTGCAAACTTACTTACCACTGATATTATCACGTACCATATATTGACCATGATTATTTTAACTTTAATTGAGGAATTACTATGATGATGACTCAAAAATTCGGTAACACAAAAATTTAAACCAAATAGCCATAGAATTATAGTACAGCAAAAATACATTAGTAGAGGCCAATCGTAAATAGTATTGAATAGAACAGTGATTTCATTAAGAGACCTATATAAATTGAGTTTTGAAGACATTCTAAAATTTGCCTGCAATAATTTATTCAAAATCTCGTATCTGGAATATATTGAATACGACAAGCAAAATACTGCAGATGTCAAGTCGATGTGGTAAAATATGTGAATCATTTTTATAGCATGAGCTATATAAAGTTGCAATGAATTAAGCTTAGTCCATAACTTCATTTCATAAAATGCAACCATTAAAAAGGGCACTAGAAAAAAACCTAACATAACGTAACTATTGACAAATATTTTTGGTTTTTCAATTATAATTCTGATCAATTCATTATCCAAATTTCGTATTTTCTTAAACATCCTCCATTTAATGTTAACTTGATGCAGTGATGATATTAAGTAGGTTATAGTGAATATTGTTAAAGATATATATCGCATTGTCTCCAATATTTTTTCTGTTAATATGATATGCTTAAAATTGAAAAGTGTAATTGTTTCAATGTAGAGTCCATAAAGGGAAGAAAGAGTCAAACTGATGACTAAGATTAAAACGTAGCTCAAGTAGCATAGTTTTGCAAGTGATCTTCTTCGATAAATTGGGAACCAATTGTGGGTTCCAATGATAGCAGATACTTTGAAAGTAATCAGACAACAACGTACGTCGTTTAAATCAAAAAGAGACATTCTTCTAAAAAGTACAACCCTAAGAGATCAGTCTAATTACCATTTACAGGAACTTTTAACAGAACTGAATGCTACTATACATATCATTTAATTATGAAATGGATTCTCCTTCTCTTTTACCTTCATTTAAATATTTATATTTTACTGGAATTTGACTTTATCATATTTTATAGATGAGACAACATCACTAATTTTAATGAGTAATACAAGTTATAGCTAAACAAAGTATGTCGCGTGTCCATGAAGTCTATCCTATAAGATGTTATCATCGCATCGGCTCGTTAAAAATGCAAACTTTTTCAGCAGAAAAAACGGGGGTCCTCTGATCCTACTCTCCAGCAGAAACCTCAAATATCTAGATAAGAAAGACATTGCGATACCAAGATTGGAATCCACTCCATACGAAAATGACGAGACACAACAAAAGAAAGGTTTATGGATGGACAAACAACTGCATTTTTAATGAGCAATGTTATAAAATTTTTATAAAATACTCCTTGCGGCTTAAATACAAAAGTATTCGGTGTATTTTATTTTACTATTTACAAAAATAATAACTTATTTAAAATTTAATGCAAATAAGGTCAATTTTTCAAGAAAACGTGACAGTCGTTAATTCCCTTAGCCTACATTTCTGGAGAATATTCAAAAATTCTCAATATTTTTTTTTCCAATTTTTAGTTTAAAAGTCTAACGTTTCAGAAAAGTTCGATATTACTAAGACATTCTCAAAATATTGGTAAAATTAAAAGAGCACAACTCGATAACTTAGAGTTGAATTTGAATGTTTTCGACATTTTAAACTTAAACTCCAAATTTTTACTTTAAACACTAAACTTCCAGACAAAATATCCGACAGTTCAACTTCAAATTCAACATACCTAGATTTCTTTCAAAATTGAGAGATTTCCACAATAATTTTTTAATTCAATCTCGAAATCTATCGCAATCTCTTAAGTGTCAAAAAATTGTAACAACATTTTTAATTCTCTAATTTGTACTGAAATATTTGATGATTTTGAATAAGAAAATTGAGAAAAGTCGAATTTTCAAAAAGCACTCAAATTTTATGACAGAAGTTAAATTTTAAATCAGAAATTTTGACTAAAATTGTAATATTTCGACTTGAATCTAAACATTTGAACAGAATGTCATAACAATTTTCCGTGGTCTACCTCATGTATCGCATGTGTTAGTATATGATGGACCCCTAGATGAAGAAGAAATGTATCCCAGTTCAAATCCATCATTACTTAAATTTAAATCTAGTTGTGGGAGAATGTAGGGCAACTACGTTGCCATAAATTTAAAAAAAAGTCACCAAAAATTAAAATCGAAATTTTGGGATTAACGGCGGATTATTTACAGAAAGATCATGTTTCGAGTTGAATGTCGAAATACGAAATGCCTCTCAATCAAAATTTTTCGACAAATGTCACTATTTTACTCGAAATTTTCAATAAAAAAATGATTTCTTTTAAGTTTAATCCACTCCATTATGCCTTCAAAGCACTGCAAGTAGGATGCGGAAACAAGAATAGATGGCGATGAACCGCCTTCTTAAACAAGGATAGCTTGTAACTTTTGGGGAAAATTCCTTTCGGTAACGAGTTCCATAGTTTGGGAGTACTATAGAAAAAAGAGTCTCCCTCACTGTGTCAAGCTGAACCCCACAGAAGTTTGCTCTCTCCAACTATTTTTATAT